>JBBPBX010049564.1:0-25304 GCA_038048925.1 Garcialebias charrua
TATTTTATCAACTGAAGTTATTGAAGTTCCATGATTTGGTAGATTATAATATTTTATCAGTTATGTATAGGGCTCAGAATAACGCATTACCTTTAAATATCCAAATGCATTTTGTTAAAAGACAAAGTTGTTATAATCTTAAGGGACAGAGATGTTTGTAAAACCACAATTCAGAACTAGTTTGAAGGGACGTTCTACCTCAATCCAGGGAACTGGATTATGGAATGGTTTGGAGAATGAAGTTAAAACTGCCAAGTCAATGCTTACATTTAAGAAAATGATCAAACCTGAATTGTTAACATTTTTTACATGAAGTAGCGTAATGTGTATTGTATTAGAGTTGGAAAATTAGACAGAGTTATTCATTTTGTTCTGTTACTTGAAGATTAATTTTGTTTGAACTAATTGTTTGAAAAAAGGGGCAGATATAATAAGATTTTTTCTTCCTTCTGCTACCTTTCATTTTATATTTTGTATTCGTATCATATATGGGATTGGTTTGTATTGTATTTTAAAATGAATAAATTTGTAAATAAAAATAAGGGGCTTCCAGTTCCGGGTTGCGACGGGTCGGACGGATGCTTCAGCGCTGAGCTCGTAACTTTTCCTGCCTTATCGACATAAAACGGTAAAAATAATTTACCTCTCTTGATTTTATTGAGTTCGTGTGTTTCCTCTTCACCTGGAAACAAAAGAACCGGAAGGGCGCTGTGGTTGGACGGCCGACAACTAGTTTCTAAAGTAGAATATGAGGCGGAGCCTGTGGAGCCTCAGAACTGTAAGTTGTCAGGTAACCAGCCGGTTCATGACGTTTACGTGTAAACTGTATACAAGGTATAACACTTGTGCAAGTTCAGTTTGACGCAAAGGTTTTTAAACGTTTTCAGAAGTGGAACATTTGCTGGTACAATTTCCAGTTATTCCAAAACTTGGTTTTTTTTTTTGTAAAAACTGTTAAAGCTATCAAAATATCAGTTCAGTCACTTAAATACCGACTTTGTGTGAACAAACTTGATATTTTGACTGCGAGCTATAAAACTCCAGACAGCTGGCTCAGCCTGAGTCATGTGTTCTTTAGAGCTGCGAGCGGTACCATCGACGTGGAAACAGCCAAACTGTAGAGTTATACCTAAACTTGATCATTGTTCTTTTCTTATTCATAATTAACAAGTTATTAACATTTATATGCATCGGATGAATTAATTGCTGACTTTTAAGAAACACATCATCTTTTTGGACAGGTCTTCTCAATCCAGTGAGCTGAGGAGAAGCTGCAGAAACATTTCGGTGCAGAGATTAATCACGGTTTTATTGGTGCATGCTCCACGATCATTTGATGTTGTAGACGGGAACATTCCAGCAGGAAAACTGCTCTGAGTCATCAGAAAGCTTTTCCTGCTTCAGCTCATCGGGTTTTGAATCATTCAGACACAGATTTGGGTTTAAATAATTTCCGTCTTGGTTTCAAAGTATTTTGGTTTCACTGCAGCCCAGAGGAGGCTCTCTGTCAAACTACAAACCTTGACAGCCTTCAGGACGGTGACCCCCTGAAACATCTCACTGGGGGTGTGAGGAGACGGCTGCCCACTGTAGCCGTCACCTTTCAGAGCAGCCACCTGGGAATAAACACACAGTGACGTGATGAGCCGACACACAACAACACGCACAGACGACACGACAGCTTGAGTCCAGACTCACGTTGGAGAGGCGCTGCAGCTCCCTGCACTCATCGGCGCTGATCACATGGTCCAACAGTACTCGCTGAGAGCCGTTCAGCTGCTGGGACGTCATGGTCACTTTGATGTCGTCGTACAGCACAGCTCCAGCTGCAAGACGCACGTCAAAGTTAAACTCACAAGGTTTTGGTTTGATTTTTTCAATAAAACCTCTTCTGGCTACTTGAAGCTATTTTAGCCGTTCATCAATTTGTTCAGCTCGTTCAGAAGATGAGTGATGTCCCCCGTCACTGAGGGGTTTGAGTTTGTAGACTTCCAGATGAGTGTGTCTGGACAAACTGAATAGAAGAAACCTAAATGTTTCCAGTGCGAGATATTCATGGGTGGAGCCAGGGGGTGGCCAGTGGTGGCCATGGCCACCATACATTAATCTTCAGTCACTCAAGTCATTTGAGGAAACTATACTTTTAAGCAATATAAAAACTACGAGGAATAGTTTCCTCAAATGATCGGAGTAGTTGGTGTACATATATATTTGGCAGCGGCCATCTTGGATTTTGACATGCAACCCAATTTCCAATACTGACCTTTCTTAAGGCCCAAGTATAGCTCTGCGTTTGGCCGTGCGCCGCTCTACGCCGTTCGAACGCAGAGGCACACGCGTAGCCCCGTAGGGCATGTATGCGCCAAACTTAAATTTTACGACAGCGAACGCAAGCGCGCTGTCTCTCAATAAACTGCCCGGCGCCGGACTGTTTTGTATGCGACACAAATGTATTAAATTCCCCTTCTTCATCCCTGATCTGGCCTTTTCTTTTGTTTTTTTTGCCAAAAGTCAAGTGATCGCTTCCTCCTCCATTGACTCCATGACTGAAATGATGAGGAAATGAATGAATTTGTCACGAGCGAATTAAACTCGGGTCCAACGTGGCTGCGCGAGGTTCTGCAGATTTCCTGGTGTAATGGTCTGATGTGTGGGTTGCAGGACCAGTGCTCCCTGTTTTTAGTTTATTTTTTAGAACTTTTTATTAACATATAGGCTAAACACAGAAGAACACCGCTGCGGCAGAAGCTGCCGGCTCTCGCCTTTTTTTTTAACCCGACCTGTCAATCAATTCAGTAGGCGTGTCAGCAAATGACCAATCAGCGTCATAGAATTTGGTGCAAAAACGCTGGAGCCTCACGCTGAGCTATGGGAGTGAACTGCCTGCGTACGGACCGGCGTACGGCCGTACGCAGAGCTATACTGGAGCCTTTACTCCTAGAAGCAGAAAAACTCCAAAACGAAAGTTGGTACCTCATTTATTTTTCAAGTTATCATTCTCACAGCATGCAAGGACGACAGATACTTCCAATTCCCTATCTGTGCCATGTCGGGGGACAAAAGAGGTCAAATGTTGTGAAAAATGTAAAGAAATCCAAAATGCAATCATTTGCAGATCTCATAAACCCAGGATTCATTCATGATGCAACATTATAAAATGGTTGAACAACGAAAGCAAACACTTAAAAAAGGTAATTTGGCAATTTATGGCATTCTAGCCCTCCTTTAGCTACTTTTAGCTATTAGCTAGTTGTGGTGGTGGGGTGTGGTTACGGTGCAGCTGGAGGAGGGGGACGAAGTGATGGGTTCAGGGCTAGTGTTTCTAATCATGCCACTCTGCTGAGACTCTGGGAGGAAAGAGGCTACTGCAGCTGAAAGCACCGTGTGCATCCCTGGGAGAGGAACTCTAAACAAAAACATTTGCTTAAAACTGGTTGTGGTTGAATGTGTGAAAATAAACTTGTATCAACACAAATTCAGTTTTACTACTTTTAGCTTGCAATTTGCTTCTTTATCATTTGGCTGGAGTTTTAATATTTTAAGTTTTAGCTAATGTTTTTCCCCTTTTAGTCTAACCACGTCAAGTTGAGCTTTGTGAGACCCTGAACATGACGATGCTTCATGTCCTGTTCTGTATTGAACGCCTTTTTAGATTTCATGTCCTGTCATGGTGCATTTGGGTTCTCATGATTATACATTTTTCCCCATCTAGTTTCAGTAGTAGTGCCTGTTTCATTGAAAGGAAGTTCTAGATTATAGTTTACAGTTCTTTATCCATCCATCCATCATCTTCCTCGTGTTCTGAGGTCAGGTCTCTTGAGCAGGGAGGTCCAGACATCTCTTTCCACAGCCTCCTCTTCCAGCTCTTCTGGGTAACTCCAAGGTGTTCCCAGGCCATCCAAGGGACGTAGTGTGTCCTGGGTCTTCCCCGGGGGTCTCCTCCCAGTCAGACATGACCAAAGCACCTTCTTAGGGAGGCACCCAGTGGGCATCCTTACAGATGCCTGAACCACCTCAACTGGCTCCTCTCGATGTGGAGGAGCAGTGGTTCTACTCCAAGTCTCTCCCGGATAACTGAACTTCTCATCCTGTCCCTAAGGGAGAGTCCAGCTACTCTGCGGAGGGAACTCATTTCAACCGCCTGTATCTGTGATCTCATTCTTTCGGTCACTACCCAGAGTTCATGACCAGAGGTGAGGGTAGGAACATAGACTGACCAGTAAACAGAGAGCTGCTCCTTACAGCTCAGCTCTCTCTTCACCACAACAGACCAGCGCAGAGTCCACAATACTGCAGATGCTGCATCAATCCGTCTGTCAATCTCACGCTCCATTCTTCCCTCACTCGTGAACATAACCCTGAGATACTTGAACTCCTCCACTTGAGGCAGAACCTCACCCTCAGAAAAGCCCCCAGTATAGCTCTGCGTTGGGCCGAGCGCCGCTGCACGCCGTGTGAGCGCCGCGGCACAAGCCTTTGAACGCGGGCGTGAACGCGCCAAGCTCAAATTTTACGACTGCTTACGCGCACGCGTTGTCTCACAATTAACTGCCCGGCGGCGGACTGTTTTGTATGTGACACAAATGTATTAAATTCCTCTTCTTCATCGCTGATCTGGACTTTTCTGTTTTTTTTTTTGCCAAAAGTCAAGTGATCGCTTGAAGCGGTCACCATTCACTTCCTCCTCCGATGAGGAGGAATGAATGAATTTGTCACGAGCGAACTAAAGTCATGTCCAATGTGGATGCGCAACTTCTAAATATTTCCTGGTGGGCTGCTATTTTATTTTATTTTTTAGAACTTTTTATTAACATATAAACACAAAATACCGCTGCGCAGCCTGTGCCTTTTCTTTTACCACCCGAGCTGTCAATCAAATCAGTAGGCGTGTCAGCAAATGACCAATCAGCGACCTCAGTTTGTCCCGTAGGTAAACGCTCCGCCCTGCTTCTGCTCAAATGATGTCAAGAATTTGGAGAAAAAGCGCTGGAGCTCACACAGAGCTATAATGTGAACTGCCTGCGCGCCGCACGCGCGCGTCGAGCGGCGTGCTGCACAATGAACAGCTATACTGGAGCCTTTATTCATTCATTATTTAATTAATTCATTAACAATGAATATGAGTAGTTGATAAAGAACATGTCATTTCCTACTTCTGAAAAGGCCAGCCACTTATCTCAAGAAAACAGGAAGTTATTTTAAGTTTATTCGTTTTTTGTTGCATGTCGATGGTAGTCTCCAGTTACATATACTTGGATACACAGTAGTCCCTCGCTACTTTGTGGTTCGTTGTTCGCGGATTCGCTATATAAAAGTAAGATTGGACATGACACAATTGGCTGATTGATAGATGAGCCATGGATTGATTACCGTATTTACCGATAAAATGTTACAGTATTTAAATGTAAATAGTTTATTTAAGGAGGGAGACTGGGAGTAGCAGGTGATGAGTGTGATTCCAGCTTGGCACATGTCATGACAAAGTTTACTGAACTTGAACTGAACTTGAACTACTGTATCACTACTTCACAGTTTTTCACTTATCGCGCGCAGGTGGGGGGGTTACAGAACCCCGACAATAAACGAGGGGCTACTGTACACATGAATGATAACCTCAGCTGGAGCAACAACACCACCAGCCTGATCAAGAAAGGTCATCAAAGACTCTACTTCCTCAGACGGCTGAGACGAGCTGGTCTGAGCAGCCCAGTTCTCACCTCCTTCTACAGGTGTGCAGTGGAGAGCATCCTGTGCTCCAGCATCAACGTGTGGCATGGAGGCTGCACAGTTGCAGAGAGGAAAGCTCTACAGAGAGTGGTGAAGGCTGCACAGAAGATGTTGGAGTCAGTCTCCCCACCATCACAGACATCTACACCTCCAGATGCAGGAAGAGAGCCACCTGCATCATGAAGGACCACACTCACCCAGCACACACACTTTTTGCCCCACTCCCCTCAGGAAGGAGGTTGTGGAGCATTAAGTGTAGAACCAGTAGACTGAGGAACAGCTTCTACCCTGAAGCTGTTAGACTCATGAATAAATAACCAGAATAATCACTGTAATGCTACTTTCATTGTGTGGTATGTGACTCGTCTGTGCTGCTGATTATCTCATGCTGCTGTGTTCATTCATATCCATCTGCTCACAACAGACTCATGTTCAGGCTGCTGTTTAATGTACCATATTGTTTTACATTATTAGTGTTAGTGTATCTCTTGTATACCGTTTCTTTTTATAATTACAGTAATATGTTTTTGTGTAACTGGGACCTTGAGTACAACATTTTGTTCCACCTCATACCACTAGTGATGTGAATGAAAAAATGAGAATTTTTTTAGACTAGAATTGCCACAACATCTTCGATGTTTTTCTTAGTTCATATCTTAGATCTTATTACAGTTTTTCTTTTTTATTTTATTGTTGGATGTAACTGGGACCCTGTGTACATAATCTCGTTCCACCACATGTACCACATGAGATGCGAATGACAAATGGAGGACCTTGAATCCTGTGTTTATCAAGCTTGATCCATTGCTCTCAATCAACATGTTCAGTAATTGACTGAAGGAAAAGTCTGAAGGTTTTCTATTTTGATCGATTCCAGCAGAAATATCATCTGATGAGACATTTTGTTAACAAAGATTGAGACATTTACCTTCTTGTGGTGCAAGTATATTGGTCACGTCTGAAGAATCCTTCTTTTTCTCCTCAACCAGAGTCTCAATCTCTTTCATCAGGTTGCCTATTTCCTCAGTTATCCTCGCTGCGGTCTCTCTGTCAGCCCTGTGGCGTAACACAACAACACATGGCACTTAATCGCTCTGAAAAACTGGCATGTATCGGTGGAGATAGCTTTGATCTTACTTCTGTTTGTCTCTCAGTTTCTTTGGCATTACACCTTCAGGGGTCCATGTGTCCTTACAGTTAAAAAATAAAACATTTGACCTAATTTCGTCAACTGACAGAAAAATATGAAAGAATAAGAAATAGTTTCTTTACTCACCGGATCAACAAATGTGAGTCCAAAGGCTTCATATCCAAAGTAGAGCAGTTCCTTCTCCAGTATGGACTGCTGGATGTACTGGTTCACCATCTGCAGGTTAAACAACACCTTGCACTTGAGCTATTATTTTATTTAACCAATATTTATAAAATAGTTATAAAAGTAACATTAGTTAAAATTCAAAAGCATAACACTTTTAACAGCCTTCTCAGTAACTGTTAGAGTAGGAGGCTGGAGTCATTTCCACCATAGACACAGATATGTTCTGTTCAGTGAAAATGTTGGTGAACGCAGACTGTTTAAACTCTGATCACTGATGAAAATGTCTCACCAGCATCACAGACATGAAAAGAGTTATGAAGTCATAATCAGCAGCAGCTGTCAATCAGTCTTGTAGGGATAACACACATTTTCAAGAATCTAATAAAGAATTATTTCACAATGAATTGATCTTTATTCTGTATCCTGCAGCAGTCCCAGCTGAATGCACTTCACTTTGTTTTCTCTACGTACAGACAAGATCATGAAATGTGATCCACATCTAAACATTTGAATCAGACGGTTTGAACTCTTTAACTTGATGACTATTCATGTTCCTCAGGGGGAATCAACCTCCTTATTTTACTGATTAAATACTCGTTTTAAATGTTTCCACAAAAAAACTAGTCAGTCTTTTATAGACGTCTCAGGCCTTGTGCACACGTAGCCAGGTGTTTGAAACATGAATATCTGCGCAAAAAAAATATCTCTGTGCATACATGTTCGGATATTTAAAATGATTGTCTACACGTCCCCGTTTATTTTCACTACAGAGCGTTGTAAAGAATATGCTGAACCCATAGGTGGCAGTGTAGTGCAGTCACAACCCTTCAAAGCAACCACAACTTCCTGTTATTTTTTAATTTTTTTTCTGTTCGTTTGTGTGGACAGACCGCGAGGTTGAACTACTGTTAAATACCGTGTTGGAGTACAAAGTTAATAAAACGCAGGAAAATGTCGACTGGGAATCATGTCAGAGCAGGTATGTTGACATTTTAGCGCTTTTTTTAGAGCATTTTGTGACGTCAGCGCCGCACGAGCTGCCGCAGAAATACGCAAATCTCCGGTTCTGAAAGTGTCCACACGCAAACTCGAAAGCGGAGAATTCTCAAATCTCCACTTTGGTCGGAGTTTTTTTAATTATTCGTTTATAGTTACATCAACCGGAGTTCACGTGTGGATGAAAGGCCAAACCGCATGATAAACTGTTCAGTTTTACTGATAAACGGCTACGTGTGTACAGGGCCTAAGCCTGAAATAAAAACATCCAGTGTTTCTCCAACCATTATACAAGCGGGGTGCCCCACCCCGCCTACCAAACTGAACTTCCCCCCCACCCAGCACTGACATAGCACTAAGCTAGCAGCATGAAATAAGGCTCTCTAGCTAAAAAGCTAAAGAGGCCTCTTCCCTCATGATGAACGCCCCCTGCCCCTGCTCAAAAACTGTTGGTACAAGCTTCGCTCAGACATGTCTCCATCCCTCCCCAGCAACAAAATTATGGATGAGATGAGCACCCGCCATGGCAAGCTAACTAGGGGAAACACTGATATCTATATATATATTTTTTTTTATTTAACAATTTTAAGTTTTTTTGTTTTTTTTGGCTTAAAAACTCTACACTACAGTTTTTTTATTCACAAAATATTTATTTTACAGTAATTTAAAACCAAAAGTGTATTTTCCTCCATTAGAGACCTTTTAATGGGGCTCGGTCCGCTCTTCCTCTTCTAAAACAAATCATGATCACCCTCTTCTCTGTCTGACTCCTTCATGATCCTCTCCTGTGTCTGAGATGTTCTGACTGGACAGTTCCGTCCTCCTCTGGGTCTGCAGCTCCTCCTCACATTCAAAAATCATCTCATTATTTTGACTCAAACACACTAAAACTGACTCAACTAAACATTAAACACATTAAACTACACCCTCCCTATAAATACAAACACGCTAAATATAATCTCTCAAACACACTAAAACTGACTCAACTAAACATTAAACACATTAAACTACACCCTCCCTATAAATACAAACACGCTAAATATCAAATCTCTCAAACCTCATGACTCCCTCCTGCCTGCGTTGTGACTTTATCTTCTTCCTGTTGATTTTTGGGTGGTTGACAAATAACGAGGAGCCTCCGTCAGAAAGGAGGGGAGGCTGTTAATCTGTTAGGTGGAGGTGGGAGGTGAAAGTGGAGGGTGATGGGGGTGTTTTGTCTGTCTTTGTAGCAGCCTCTTGCTCAGACGTGCTTCAAATATGACAATTTCAGAAAAATATATGGCGTGGACTATTTATCATAACTCTAGTTTTACTGGGCCTATCAACACATGTTAAAACTGGTGTGTAAACTAAAGGTTGTACTTTTGACAAATTAAAATGGGGTTTCTGAGAGGCTGCTTCTTTCCTGCTAAAGTGACTGAAATGGGTCATGTGACTATCACGCGCCGGCGTGCCGATTGACTCCAACGCCTCTTATTGAGAAGTTAAGCTCTTAACTACAGCGTTGCCTATTTTAGCTCAAAGACCAGTTTTAACTTTTTGCAACAGTTTTGCTAATCATAACTTTTAGTTGCGGTTTAGCTGAATTTAGCTTTTAGCTATATTATTGCTAAATTTAGCTTTGATATTGCTTTCCTTTTTTAACTTTTAGTGACTGTCACGTTTCTGCTCCTGTCTGCCATAGTTATTTTTCACTTGCCTTTGTTTATGTTGCCTGCTCCTTCTGTCCACAGCTTTGTCTTTAGTTTTCATTTTTCAGCCCAGTAATGCCTATCACCCATCCTTTAGCTCTTCTTCTTCTTCTATTGGTGTTTTATGGCAGTTGGCAAATGAGTAGGTGCATTACCGCCACCTTCCAGAATGGAGTACGGACCAGACGGCTCAGAACACAACACAAAACGCCCAGGCGACCCAGAACACCACAACAACCAACAAACCAAAACCCACACAAAATTCCCTAAAGTGCACAAACAGAAAAGAGCAAAAAACAAAACAAAAACAATCAGGAACACCTGTTCACAACGAAGACATGGGCAGAGACACCCCACACCCCGACTCAATTCATCACGAACACTCTCCCACGACAACTCCTTCACACCAAAAAACCTTGAAGCAGCCTGCACTATGATTTTGATGTTCTCAGTCTTAGTCGTTGCCTGTTCAGAACAATTAATAACAAAAGCAACGAACGGAATCAACCGTTCGATCGTAACAGTACCCTGACCACGTTCAGGTACGCTCGGTTTTTCAAGAACAGACGGCGAAGAAACATCGCGCTTGACCACACGAACTGCCTCCGCATACGAAAGATTCCCAACAGTCTTAACCTTCTGAACTTCAGCAGCAGCTTTATGATCCACACAACCTGCAGAAGCTGCAGAATGACAACCACCACAATTACAACACAACAGCTGAGTCACACCACAATCACCATAATCATGGTCCCCCCCACACTTACTACAACGACGCTTACTCCGACAAACAGCAGCGATATGCCCAAACCTCTGACACTTAAAGCTCCACTGACATGATTTTTTAACTTTTCAAAAAATGGCACAACATATATAAATATTAAGATTGACCCCTGACCGTTTTTGCTAAAATAATGTGAAATGAATGAAAATTCCTCTCAAAAATAGTTTAAAATTAGCGCCGTTTTTTTACACGGTAAATTCGGGTTTTTCCGGTCACGTGATTGTAACGTCAGATAAAGAACTTTGCTCCAACCGCACATTGAATACAATGGACAAAAATATAAACGCATCCGTCGAATTTAGCCATGTAAAACTATAGATATTAGCGATTTGGCTTCAGTTCGTGAAGAAGAAGTTATTTTGAGTGATAAACAACAAACAGCAATGTTTCTTTTTGCCGTGTTGCTTGTTTTATTTCAGGAGAGGTTGCACATACATGAAGTGAGCACCAGATGTCAGCAAAGCTATCGTGAACTCTTACAGAGCTCTGTAATGGAGAAATATATAAACGTATCCGTCGAATTTAGCCATTTAAAACCTTAGATATTAGCGATTTGGCTTCAGTTCGTGAAGAAGAAGTTATTTTGAGTGATAAACAACAAACAGCAATGTTTCTTTTTTCCGTGTTGCTTGTTTTTTTTTCAGGGGAGGTTTCACATTCATGAAGTGGGCCCTTTGCTGACATCTGGTGCTCACCTCATGAATGTGCAACCTCTCCTGAGAAAAAAACAAGCAACACGGCAAAAAGAAACATTGCTGTTTGTTGTTTATCACTCAAAATAACTTCTTCTTCACGAACTGAAGCCAAATCGCTAATATCTACAGTTTTAAATGGCTGAATTCGACGGATACGTTTATATATTTCTCCATTACAGAGCTCTGTAAGAGTTCACGGTAGCTTTGCTGACATCTGGTGCTCACTTCATGAATGTGCAACCTCTCCTGAAAACAAAACAAGCAACACGGCAAAAAGAAACATTGCTGTTTGTTGTTTATCACTCAAAATTACTTCTTCTTCACGAACTGAAGCCAAATCGCTAATATCTGAAGTTTTAAATGGCTAAATTCGACGGATGCGTTTATATTTTTGTCCATTGTATTCAATGTGCGGTTGGAGCAAAGTTCTTTATCTGACGTTACAATCACGTGACCGGAAAAACCCGAATTTACCGTGTAAAAAAACGGCGCTAATTTTAAACTATTTTTGAGAGGAATTTTCATTCATTTCACATTATTTTAGCAAAAACGGTCAGGGGTCAATCTTAATATTTATATATGTTGTGCCATTTTTTGAAAAGTTAAAAAATCATGTCAGTGGAGCTTTAAAGCACCGAAGAGGCGGTGGGATATGAGCCTTTACACTAAAACACATGTACGCAACCATGACCTTATCCGGTAAAACACTGTCCCGGAAACACACCAGTACTGACGTACTAGCCACCCTCACCCCACCTCGATAAGCCGGCAAACGTTTCAAGAACTCAACCTCCCCACCCTTAACGTATTTCTTCATGGTCTCCAAGTCCTCTGTTACAGGAATCCCGGAAATCACTCCCCTGGAACCTCTCCTTTCCCCCACAATCTTCCTATCCACCACCACTGTACCACACACAGACTGCAAACCCAAAGCCACGTCCCTCTGCTCAGCATGCCAACAAACGAGCAGGAGATTGCCATCCCACAACACTTTAGCTACTTCCACATCACCCACTGCACGCTTCAGACCCTTCGAAAAAGTCACAGGGCTCACCCCAAGCAAACCCTGGCCCGCCTCAAACCGCAACACAACTTCACACTTTTCCAGCAGCAACTTCTTTCTACCGTCAACACCGTCGCCAGCAACCTCAAGACACCGTTTACCCAAAGCCAAACCCTGTCCGACACCCCCACTACTACAAGCCATCGTGGTCCGCTCACAAACCAGATTATGCCACCGCCGCCATCCTCCAGCTCAAACCTGCTTCCTTGTTTTTCTTGCCACGCCTCCTTGTTACCTGCTGCAATTACTCTTCATGCTCTCCACCTGCTCACGGCTCTATTTAAGCCACAGCTCTTCAGTCATCCAGTGCCAGATTATTGAAAGCCTCACAGCCAGTAAATTCTCCAGCAATTCTCGTCTCTAGTTTCCTTGTTCATGACCACAGCTTAGTTCTTGACTCATCGCTTTGTCTTTGCCCATGTCTGGACACCACGCCTGCAACTTTCTTGGTTCGACCTTGCTCCTCTCTTGGGCCACGTCTATGGATTCTCCTTTTGCATTACATGTATTTGCCTGCTCAAAGACTCTCCTGGCTCTCGGCCCTTGCTTCGTCCCTGGATTTCTGTTTCCTGCCCAGCCCTCCAACGTTCTCTGCCTCAGCCCTGCTCCTGCCACAGAAGGTTAGCGACTTGCACATCACCTCTCTCAACCCACAGAATCTCCTTGCAGTCACTAACCTGTCTGTCTCCATAGATTGGACCAGAACTGAGGCCCTGATCCACCAGACGCCGCCTGTTGAGCAATAAACCTTTATTTTTATTATTATTATTTTATTTTATTTTAAGAAACACTTTTCTGAGTCTGGTGTTGTGTTGATCCATACTAGCTCGTTACAGCGACAGTTTAGCAGTTTTAGTTATTGTTTTACTGAGTTTTGCATTTGTTTTTTGTTTTAATTTTAATTATGGTAGGGCTTCAGCGTCTTCAACAAATTTTGTCAAAAACATTAAGAACTCTGTATTCACATTGCATTTCTGCAGAAAGTGTTACTTCTCTAGTTTTAAATCTTTGTTGCCACCTGCCAGGACAGAAAATGTGTCCAGGAAGACACCGTGTAAAGCACTCCACACCAAAACAAAGCAAGAGCGGTACCTGTCTGGCTGATATGGTTCTGGCCTTGTCCTCACCCAGCACAGCTGAATAATAGTTCAGGTTTTGGTTCATCACCTGGTCATCAGGGTGGAACAACAGGAAGGTCTTGGCACACTCTATAGCCTTCTCATACTTCTCACCTGGTGGAAGAGGACAGAAGCAGCATCTTTATACTTGAGCAGCACTTCCACTGATTGTTGACAAAAAAAGTTTTGTCATCAAGTTTTAGGTTTGAGTCTTGTTTTTTTTTATGCTTTGGAACACAAAAGATAAGATCAGATTTATGAATTTCACTTTTTCTTGAAGTCCACTTTTATAGACTAACCATACCATACCATTTTATTTATAGAGCATTAAAACAGCGACAAGGCCAACCGTACAAACAAACAAACAAACAAACAAACAAACAAACAAACAGGTAACACATACTGTAGGCAACATACAAAATGGAGTAAAAAACAGAATATAGACATAAAATCATTGCAGATAATAAATAAAATGACCAAACACAGATCATCTGGTGTTGAAAGCAACAGAATAGTAGTGAGTCTTTAAAAAGGATTTGAAAACCAAGAGGGAGGGGCCTGTCTGACGAGCAGAGGTAACTCGTTCCAAAGTCTTGGTCCTGCTAAAGAGAAGACCCTGTCACCTCTGTGTTTAAGACGAGTTTCTGGAACTGTGAGAAGTAACTGGTCCACTGACCTCAGAGAACGTGGTGGGACATACAGCTGTAGCAAATCAGAGAGATGGGGGGGGAGACTGTTCAGCGATTAGTAGACATACAGGATAATTTTGAACTGGATTCGAAGATGAACTGGTAGCCAGTGCAGGGAGGCCAATACTGGTGTAATGTGCTCTCTTTTGTCTGTACTGGTTAAAAATCGGGCTGCTGCATTCTGGACCAGTTGTAATCGTGCAATGGTGGTCTGACTGATACCAAACAGGAGTGAATTGCAGTAATCAATCCTAGATGTAATGAATGCGTGAATTACTGTCTCCAAGTTATTTTTTGATACTATGGGCTTCAACTTAGACAGTCGCCTCAGCTGGAAAAAACAGGATTTAATGATCATGTTTACATGACTGTTGAGTTTCATGGAAGGATCCATTATCACTCCCAGATTTGTGACTTTTTGTTTTTCAGACAGGGCTAGAGCAGAAAGGTCGATGCAGTGGTTCATGATTGTGTCGTTGGGAGGGAACAACATGACTTCAGACTTCTTTTCATTGAAACTTAAGAAATTTAAAGTCATCCAGTCCCTGATGTCAGCCAGGCAGTCGAGCAGAGGTTGAATAGAGCATGTACCATTGTGTCTTAGGGGGAAGTAAATTTGACAGTCAACCAGGCTGCTGTTAAATTGTTATAACTGTTTCTAAAGCTGTTTTTATTCAACAATATTTTAAATAATTGTGGTGTTTGTGAAGAGTTCCCATCTGGTTTTAAATACCATGATTTAACTGAGTCAGCCTTTTTTTTTTCAACTTAAGTTTTTATTGTTTAACATTGTTTAACAGAACCAGGAGATATTGGCAACAGATGATAGTGACAGTCTTATAGAAATGTGCCCTCCCACTGTCCTACTGCATGTCACGTGCAAACAGGAACAACACAGCAAGGACACAGTCGTCAGAGTGGATGTCTAGTTTCGGTTGAAGATGGAGGACTTGGTGGGAGAAGATCTAGTACCGGTATTTCTGTTTTTAACGCAGGAGAAGTGCTTTTTCTAAATTTGCCTTTCCAACAGGCGTGTGGGAACATGCCCCCATGCTTCACAAATGTGGCGCACTCCCTCCCAGGTAGTACAGCCAGTCCAGTCCTAGCAAAAGTTCTCGGACTAGACGTTTATTTGACCATCTTTTTCAGTTTTGCTGTACTTCCTAACAGCTGCTCCTCTGCAGAGCAGAAATGAAAGCTGTGGACTGCAGCCACTCTTCCACATAATCACACCCACAACGTTCTGACCAGTCACCAAACTTGGTGCATTCCTTCTGACAAGGGGCTATGGACAGAACAGAGTCTCAGGGGTGGTGCGAGAAGAAAAAGTAATTATTTTCATGCAACTACATCAACGAGAAACATCAGCACTCTCCATGGAGTATAACAAAGGCTTAACGCTGACGTCCATTCACCTTTACTAATTTACACTTTCATGATGCAAGTGTGGCACTAGATTAGGGTGACCAGACGTCCACGATTTTCGGGGACAGTCCCTGTTTTGGACGACCTGTCCCTGGCTAAAGCTGTCCCCGAAAATGTCCCCGATTTGGGCCTTTAATGAATGAGAAAAAAAAGTTGCATGTAGAATGTTATTACAGCAGCCGGGTGCAGTTGTGCACAACAACCATATTACTGTAGCAGTTGGTCTTGCTGGTGCTGCAGAGCTGACGTTACAGACAGAAGAAGAGCCACGCACACCGCCTTTAAAACAGAAGAAGAAGCAGCGCAGCGCGAGTTTGTCAACATCATAGATATCACATAAACACTTTCATATGATATCTATGGTCAACACTGATTGGGAGGAAAAAACACTGACGGGGAGTTCTCTTGTGATGTTATGTATGAACTGATTTATTTAATTTGAACTGGGCTGATCCTTGCTGTGATAAAAGTTTTGTTCGCAGTAGGAAATGTTTCTATTGTTGTCAGCTGTGTCCAGGTAAAAAATAAAATAAAAATAGGGCTGAGATGTGTTTAGTTTTAGTAAAGATGAAGACCCAAACCAAGTTTAATTAACAAACAGATCAACAAAAGAAGAGAGCACAGGGAGTAACTGCAGCTCGAGTGAGAAATCATGACAGGATGATGAACTGTCTTCAGGCTCAGTTATTATTTCAGGTTTAGACTTGACACGTTGACTATTGCACGAGGGTGCACGTGCCAAGGGTTCACCCAGAGTAGGATGTTTTAGAATTGATTGGTGAGCTGTAATTTATATTTTCAGAGCTAGTTATGAGTTGTTTTGCTAATACAGTATATTAAAACTCAAATCAATCTGCTGGCTCCTCAGATAAATAAGTGTTAACTTACTTTTATATATATATGAATGTTTCTGTTCAGATTACTTCTGTTGTGACTTGAAACTTTATAAATAAACTGAATTGAATTGTGAACAGTCAGAGCTGAGTCAAAAGGCAAAGCTCTCAATTTACCGATCGATCTATGTTCCCACCCTCATCTATGGTCATGAGCTTTGGGTTATGACCGAAAGAACAAGATCTCGGATACAAGCGGCTGAAATGAGTTTTCTCCGCAGGGTGGCTGGACTCTCCCTTAGAGATAGGGTGAGAAGCTCAGTCATCCGGGAGGGACTCGGAGTAGAGCCGCTGCTTCTCCACATCGAGAGGAGCCAGTTGAGGTGGCTCGGGCATCTGGTTAGGATGCCTCCTGGACGCCTCCCTGGTGAGGTGTTCCGGGCATGTCCCACCGGGAGGAGACCCAGAGGAAGACCCAGGACACGCTGGAGGGACTATGTTTCTCGGCTGGCCTGGGAACGCCTTGGGATTCCCCCAGAGGAGCTGCTCCAAGTGGCTGGGGAGAGGGAAGTCTGGGCCTCCCTACTTAGGCTGCTACCCCCGCGACCTGACCCCGGATAAGCGGAAGAAAATGGATGGATGGATGGATGAATTGTGAACATAGACTTTCAGGCTTATGTGTGCAATAAAATAGTATGATCAACTGTATGAAATATGCAGCACTGAGGTCTAACAGGACCAGTGTAGACACCTGTCCATTGTCTGAGGCCATGAGAAAATCATTAGTAACTTTTACCAGTGCAGTTTCTGTGAAATGAGCTCTAAATAATTTAAAATAATGTTCATTCATTCATTCAACCTTTATTTAGTCAGGTAAATCTTTTGAACCTCATGGGCTCATTTACGAAAGCGACCTGCTAAAACTAAAGAACAATGAACAGCAGTGGTAGAATTTCCTTAAACAATAAACAATAAACAAACAAACAATAAACAATAGAAAACAAAAGAGAGAAAAAAACAAAAGAAAGTTTTTTTTTTTTAACAAAGTATCAAAAAACTAGCAAAACATTATAAGGTAGATGTATAAAATCAAAGACAGGAACAAATCTGCATTGGTTTTTGCCAGGATTCCAACAGATTCTGAAAACCATTTAGAGAAGTCAAGGTCGAGAGCTTCAGATCTTTTTGTAAGATATTCCATGAAGCAGGAGCAGAGTAGGAGAAGGCCCTTTTTCCAAGTTCAGTCCTCACTGACGGAACACTGCAGGTAATCATGTCCTGAGAGCGCACGCTGTAGCTGCACTCACGCAAAGACATGTAGGAGGAGATGTATGAGGGCAGCAGACCAAGAAGTGATTTAAAGATGAAGATGTACCAGTGGAAGAGTCTGCGTGAGGTTAATGATGTCCAGTTAACCAGTGAATACAGGGTGCAGTGGTGGGTACGATAATCACAACCAGTTATGAATCTTAGTGCACCATGATAGACCACATCCAACATCCGCAGGGTGCTTGTAGGAGCATTCATGTAGAGAATGTCACCGTAATCAATGGAGGGAAGGAAAGTCACAGACACAAGGCGTTTCCTGACATTCAGTGATAGACATGATCTGTTTCTGAAAAAGAAACCCAGTTTAACTTTCAGTTTCTTCACTAGGTTTTCCACGTGGAGTTTAAAAGAGAGATGTGAATCGATCAGGATACCCAGATATTTATAGGAATCAACAAACTCAATAGGGACACCATTTGAAGATAAAATCAGAGGAGGATCTGCTGGAACCGCCTTCCTATTTGAAAAAAACATCCCTTTTGTTTTATCAGCATTTAGGACAAGTTTGAGACGGAACAAATCTGACTGGATGATGTCAAAAGCGGATTGTAGTAACTGGAAAGCCTTAGCTACTGTTTTAGCTCGGCAGTAAACAACTGTATCATCAGCATAGAAATGTAAGGATGCATCAGGGATGCAGTGACCTACATTAGCTATGTAGATTGTAAAGAGGGTTGGTCCTAAAACTGAGCCTTGTGGTACACCATTTTTAACTGTTAAATAGCTGGAAGAAGTACCGTTATGTTGAACACATTGCCTCCGATTGGAAAGATAGTTCGAAAACCAACCGATGGTGTGATCATAAAATAAATAAAATAAAATAATAAAATAATGTTAATATTTATAAGATTATACTAGGATAACCCCAGTTTCTCAGCTAAAACTTGTCAACTTCTAAAGGGAGTATCTGAAACAAAAATCTTGTTTTCTTTGTTAAATAGTAAATTTTCAGTATGTTATATGTTCTAATATTTTTGGAGGGGGTTGTGATTATATTATGTCTCTGTTTTAGAGAAGTGGAAGACCTGTAGAAGAGGAGAGGAGGGAAATAGACTGATAGAAAGAAGAGTTAAAAAGAGAGAATAAAAACACAAAGACTGAAAGAAAAGAGTGAATGAGAAGAGAGGAAAATAGGAAGACTGATAAATCAAAGAGAAAGAAAAGAGCAGATGAGTGTCACAAAGAAAAAGGAGGAAAGGAAAGAAGAAAGATGAGACTGAATGACAAGATGCTCTTTCAAAGAAGAGAAGTGTCATTTTACTGAGAAATCACCAGCAGAGTTTTCATTTCTACGTCCTGGTCGGCTCTTCAGATTGTTGCTCTTCAGTTAATGTTCAAGTTTATCTGTCTCGTGTTTATGATGTAAATATTTATAATTAAAGTTCAAGTGATGAACTGATGAAGTGGTTTGACTGGTGACATATTGAGTGATGACAGAGTGACTGGTGAGATGTTACAGCTGGTTCGAGGTGAGAGGACAGAAGTTCTTCCTCTGAGCATCAGGTTCATGTACTTCTCTAACCACAGCAGTGTGAAGAAGCAGATGTTTGAGTGACAATGAAACAAGTGGAAGGATAAATAATAAAAAAAACAATAGTTATACAGTATAATCATGTTACTAAATGTCTTATTTCTTTTGTTTTAAGTATTTCTCTTTACTATTCTGTACTCGTTCAGTTTTGTGTGTAACCTTTTCTGCTCTTCTTCTGTTCCAGACCTCCATGTCCACCATGGCTGATGGTTCTTCAGACAGAGGAGGCCTCACAGAACCAGAGATGAGTCATGTCAGTGGACTACCTTACCTTGACTCACCTCACACATGCACACAATATACACATCAGCTACATAACCATGCACTGTGTGTACTTATATATATGTAAGTACATACATGTTCTCAGTCACTCATACGCACGTTCACTTACTAGTATATACCCTTGACACCCCCACCCGCCCCAGTTTTAGTACTCTATTACTACTACTATTACTTTATTAATTTTATTATTCTTGTTAACAGTGTGGGAGACATATTCCTGCTGTTATATTTGATTTTTGTTGTTTAAACATGAATAAATATGTAAAAATAAATGAAACTCTAACTGTCCCTGTTTTTAATTTCATTTAGATAAAATGTCATTGTTTTTGGTCTCCAAGCTGGAAATGTCCCCAGATTTACCTTCAGAAATCTGGTCACCTTAATGAAGATGAATATGTGAAAATAGTTGCATCCATTGTACTGGAATATGATTTGTATACAGTATGTAAGGTCACTAGAACTATTGGTTATGTACAGTTGGCTACAAAATAGTGTAGTACAGGATTCTCCAGCAGAGGGCACTTGGTACCTCACACATCACTGGCTGATGCTACAGCTACAGCAGAAGTTATGTCAGTGGTTGATGCTGCTGCAGAAGATTAGTCAGTACGTAATGAAGTGTGCAGATACATGCACTGAGCACACTTTTGTTAACCTGTATTTTTGTGTTTTGCAGGTATGCTGGGCTGTAATTATTTATATAAGTAATAGGCAAGAGTAGTAATACTATACCATTTTCTAAAAAAGCTTAGTCTGGTCCTCTGGACATTCAAAAAACAAAACAAAACAAAGCAAAAAAATTGTAGAAACGTTTCGTCTTTCGTCCGAAAGACTTCCTCAGTCTGAGCTGCTGTATTCAGCTCAGTCTTATAAATAGCACCCTCTCACAGTGGATCAACCAGTTTGCTGATGACAGCCAAAACCAGCTGCTCACATGATCAAGGAGGACCATCAGCCTAACGATGGATCGTTAGCACCCTGATGGTTGTTTGCTATTCACAGAGGGCTGAGTGATACTAGCAATAACAGCATTGTAAGAGGGGGACAGTTGAACCCGGAGGCCTCCACCTCTGTTTAATGATGGACGGTTTCTTTTCACAAAGATGGCCTCCTTTACTCCTCTCTCAAACCATCGTTCCTCTCTATCAAGGATGTGAACATCTTCATCCCTGAAAGAGTGACCGCTGGCCTGGAGATGAGTGTAGACCGCAGAGTCCTGACCTGATGATGTTGATCTTCTGTGCTGGGCCATCCTTTTGGCCAGTGGCTGTTTAGTTTCCCCGATGTAAGACTGATCACAGCCCTCCTGACACTGAACAGCATACACAATATTACTCTGTTTGTGCCGGGGGACTGGATCTTTGGGATGAACCAGTCTTTGCCGTAATGTATTTTGGGGTTTAAAAGCCACTGGGACGTTGTGTTTAGAAAATAAACGTCTCAATGTCTCTGAAACTCCCGCAACATACGGAATGACCACTGGTCTGGGTCTGGGTTCCTTCTTTTCACCTGATGGCTGGCTGGAGTCCTGTTTGGGTTTCTTCTCTGCTTTCAGGAAGGCCCAGTTAGGATATCCACATTTCTCTAGAGCCTGTTTTGTGTGTGATTTCTCCTTCTGTCTGGCTCCTGAGTTAGTGGGGACGCTGTCTGCTCTGTGGTACAGAGTCCTGATGACTCCTAACTTGTGCTCCAGAGGGTGATGGGAGTCAAACTGTAAATACTGGTCTGTGTGTGTGGGTTTGTGGTACACCTCAGTTTGAAACTGACTGAGTCTGGTCCAGAGGACCAGACTTAGCTTTTTTAGATTTATGTACCTGGATTATTGAGCATGCATCAGGGTACTATACCATTTTATTTATAGAGCACTTAAAACAGTGACAAGGCCAACCAAAGTGCTGTACAAACAACAGGAAACTTACACAATGAAGTTAAAAAACAACAACATTATAGACATAAAATTGTCGCAGATACGGTAATATAACAAAACAAAGATCATCAGGTGTTGAAGGCAACAGAATAGTAGTGAGTCTTTAAACGGGATTTGAAAACAGAGAGGGAGGGGGCTTGTCTGACAAGCAGAGGTAACTCGTTCCAGAGTCTTGGTCCTACTACAGAGAAGGTCCTATCACCTCTGTGCTTAAGACGAGTTCCTGGAACTGTTAGAAGTAACTGGCCCACTGACCTTAGAGAACGTGGTGGGATATACAGTACGGGTGTAGCAAATCAGAGAGACAGGCGGGGGCGAGACTGTTCAGTGATTTGTAGACATATTTTGAACTGGATTCGAAGATGAACTGGTAGCCAGTGCAGGGAGGCCAAGACTGGTGTAATGTGCTCTCTTTTGCGTGTACTGCTTAAAAATCGGGCTGCTGCGTTGTGGACCATGTGTAGTGCAATGGTGGTCTGACTGATACCAAACAGGAGTGAATTGCAGTAATCAAGCCTAGATGTAATAAATGTGTGTATTACTGTCTCCAGGTTATTTTGGATAATATAGGCTTCAGCTTAGACAGTCACCTCAGCTGGAAAAAACAGGGTTTAATGATATTTACATTACTGTTGAGTTTCATGGAAGGAGCCATTAATAATAACAATAGTTATTTAATACTTCTTCAACTATTAATAGTAATATATCACAAGTGCCTTTGAGTGTAACAGATGTTGAGCTAAAGAGTGAATTCATGAGCTGTAAGTCTGGAGAAGCAACTTACCATATTATATAGCTAAAATGTGGCTTTATAGTTCATGGCGATCGCAGTAATAAACCAGAGAATGCTTTTATGAGTTCAAATGAGATGCTGGTGTAATACTGAGCTAAGATTACAGTACCTGTAATAACCCAGAGAACTGTTTAATGCTCTTGTGAGTTCAGATGCTGGTGTAATACTGAGCTAAGAGGACAGAATATCTAAGCTAAAGAGCATATGTGTGGCCCATTCCAGTGCTAAGACAGTTATCTGTGATGAAGGTCAGAATTGCCCACACATGTACTTTGGGGTAAATATGCATTAAGTGTTTTTGTGAAGTAATTAGAGGAAGTGTAAAATAGTTTACGTTCATCTTATTAAGGGTGAATACAGTAAAAGACTTGGGCTTAAAATATGTTTAGTTTAATAAACACAGTTTTTAAGTTTGTAAGTGTAACTCGTCAAATGATAAAATAGTGATTGTAAACAATGGCTTGCACTGTAAAACTAGAAATATAGACAAGGTAATGCCATTTGTTATAACAGGGATGATGACACTGACAATATGTTTTACAGTCCAAGTGTATTGTGTTCTGGTTGTAAAGTAGAAGCTTAGTCAGTACGTAATGAGGAAATGTGCTGATACACGCACCGACCACGCTTTTGTTAACCTGTACAGGGAGTCCCCGACCTACGGCAACGCGCACTTACGAACGCATCTCATTTAATACAGGTGACCCCCGAGGTACGAACGAGTTAGGGAGATAAGAACGGTTCACAGCTCGATTCTGCCGTAGGTAGGGGGTGAAATTTTTTTTTTTTTTTTAAATTATCATGCTAACGGAGCGTGCGCACACATAAGCATGTACAGTAGTGTACTGTAATGTTAAACATTGCTATTCACATTTACAGAATAAATAAAAATATATTTTCTTACTTTGAGATGGTCAAAGCAGACATCTTAGGTTGCCATGCGTTGATTGTTGTCGGGGCAGAGCAGCGCGGGGGCCGGCAAGCCACCGCAGCTGCTCCAGACCTGTGTTAGCTCCCGTGTTAGCTTCTGGAGCTAGCCAGGCCGGAGGTGTAGCCAGGCCGGCCGGAGGTGTTCCCGCGGCGGCCTGGCACGATCTGCGATAAATCCGCTGCTGCCTGAGACATCCACAAAGTTCACAGAGACGTTTCCAGCTCGTAATTAATCCATATGAAGCCATCCTGGTCACCAGTCTTCGGGCCGGCTCCCGGCAGCTAGCCTAAAATGGCGTCCGGTGTTCTACATGAATTTGTGACCGGAGACCCCAGTGACTGAACCTAAAATGGCGTCCGGTGTTCTACATTAATTTGTGACCGTGTAAACTGAAGACCTACTTCCTGCTTGAATGAATGCTGCCCAAGATTGCTAAAAAATGATCAGAAATGATCTTTTTTATCATAATTATTATTTATAAAGCCTTTAAAACAACCACAGCTGCAACAAAGTGATGTACACATGAAATTAAGAACATTTAAACACAAAAAAAAAAAAATTATTTTTTTTTTAATACAGTAATTTCATATTTTTATTAAATATGATACGTTCGTAGGTCCCGTTGTTCGTAGGTCGATGGAGTCGTAAGTAGGGGGTTTGCTGTATATATATATATATATATATATATATATATATATATATATATATATATATATATATATATATTAGGGGTGTAACGGTACGCTAAAATCACATTTCGGTTCGGTTCAACTACAAGGAGAGCTCGGTTCGGTTTATTTTCGGGTTTTTTCGGTACAAATTTTTTTTTTTACAAAATAAAGACTTACAAAATGTTTATTTTGAAAATGTGCCAAAAATATGTTTGTATTGTATTGTAGTAATAAATAAAAGTGACCCATTTGGATGACCAACAACACCACCAGCCTGATCAAGAAAGGTCATCAAAGACTCTACTTCCTCAGACGACTGAGACGTGCTGGTCTGAGCAGCCCAGTTCTCACCTCGTTCTACAGGTGTGCAGTGGAAAGCGTCCTGTGCTCCAGCATCAACGTGTGGCATGGAGGCTGCACAGTTGCAGAGAGGAAAGCTCTACAGAGAGTGGTGAAGGCTGCACAGAGGTCTGTCGGAGTCAGTCTCCCCACCATCACAGACATTTACACCTCCAGATGCAGGAAAAGAGCCACCTGCATCATGAAAGACCTCACTCACCCAGCACACACACTCTTTGCCCCACTCCCCTCAGGACGGAGGTTGAGGAGCATCAAATGTAGAACCACTAGACTGAGGAACAGCTTCTACCCTGAGGCTGTTAGACTCATGAATGAATAAATAAAAATAAAATAAAAATAAACACTGCAAAATATCACATCATGCTGATGCTGATCTGTTTTCTTGTTGCTGTGTTCATCTGTGACCATCTGCTCATACAGACTCATGTTCGTGCTGCTGTTTATAATGATGTTTTTCCACTATATTAGGGCTTAGTGTATTACTAGTTGATGTTTTTCTTAGTTAATTCTAGATGTTATTACTGTTTTTCTCTTGCATTTGTTGTTGGATGTAACTGGGACCCCGTGTACATAATCTCGTTTTCATCACATGTACCACATGCGGTGCAAATGACAATAAAGACTCTCTGACTCTGATTTTAAATAAACAGCACTCTACAATAAATAAACTATACTAACAATAATAAAAATCTTAATAAATACAATAACAGTCAGAACAATAAGCAGCAACAGACTGTTTACAATCTAACTAATCAAGTTTTTGTTCAGTAGCAGCAGTGTGGCTGTATTTGTCCTCATTACTGTACTCACAACTTCTTCTTGGTGGGACTGTGGGAACAGTTCAGAGTTCAGTTCAGTCATCACTTAGCTGCAGGTGGATTTACCTCTGTCACAGACTGGAAATAAAAAACAAAAGAGATTTAAAAAAAACAAGTTAATAAGATTATGATTTAAAAAAAAAAGATTATTTAGATAATAATAAAACAATACCTCTTGAACAATTGAATCTCTCACTCTTCATCATCATGGCAGGCAGGGCTTTAATCTGGTCCAGGGCTTGTTGTTGACAACATCAGTTAGTTTTTTCATAAAGAGCTGAACTTTTTGAAGTGTTGACGTGATGAATGTCTCATAGCGACGC
>JBBPBX010049565.1:0-13452 GCA_038048925.1 Garcialebias charrua
ATTCATTCAACCTTTATTTAGTCAGGTAAATTATATTGAGCCTCGAGGGCTCATTTACGAAAGCGACCTGCTACAAACTAAAGAATGATGAACAGCAATGATACAAATACATTAAACAATAAACAAAAGAAAAAGTAGCAAAAGTAGCAAAAACATTATAAGGTAAATGTACAAAATCAAAAACAGTAAATAAATTATATTATTATAATTATATAATATTATATAATATTATATTATTATAATTTTTATATAAATTCAGTTGAAATCCAAACATTATATATGTTAGGGGTTGAACGAGTACATAGGCATGGATGGTTTGTCAGCCTGCGCTCATGTGGATCTACAGTTTTGTACCAAATGTTTACTTGTGCACATCCCAGTCCCAACTAATAAAACTCCACAGGAATTTTTAGCCAAGAAATATTATTATTATTTTATGGTATGATGAAAAAAAACCATGCATGTTAGGCTGATTGATAACTCTAAATTGTCCCTAAGTGTGAGTGAGAGAGTGAATGGTTGTTTGTCTCGTTTGTCTCTATGTGGCCCTGTGATGGACTTGCGACCCGTCTAGGGTGTACCCCGCCCCTCACACAGTAATTGCCGGACATGGGCACTGGTGACCCAAAATGGAAGAAGCGGTTAAAAGATAATGGATGGATGGCATGATAATAATAATAATAATAACTTTTATTTATAACGCACTTTACATCAAACAGATCTCAAAGTGCTACAATGAAAAATAAAATCAAGATAAAAATCAACCATAAATGCAACAAAGAAGAGGAACAACCAAGAGGATGGAGCCTCACAGATAATTGCATCAAAAACTTAAAATTCACAAAATGCAGATAAAATACTCAAAAAACTGGGTGCAATAAAAAACAAAAGCACAATTAATTATTTAAAAAACTGGATAAAAAGAAAGGTTTTAAGACCTTTTTTAAAACATGTCACGGTCTGTGGGGCCCTCAGATATGAGGGCAGGGCGTTCCACAGCCGAGGGGCAGCGCAGGAGAAAGCCCGGTCTCCCATTGTGCGAGACCGAGACCTGGGAGTGAGAAGAAGATGGGTGTTGGAAGAGCGGAGAGTGCGGGAAGGACAGTGAGGAGTGAGAAGTTCTTTTAAATAGGATGGTGCATTACCGTACAGGCACTGGAAGGTGAGCAGATAAATTTTGTACGTGATCCGGGCAGAAACAGGAAGCCAGTGTAGTGAACGCAGTACAGGAGTGATGTGTTCATACTTACGCACTCTCATCAGGACCCTGGCAGCGCTGTTCTGGACATACTGTAGTTTTTGTATGTTCTTGCCAGGAATCCCGAAGAGAAGTGCATTGCAGTAATCCAGTCTGGAGGAGACAAAGGCATGGACGAGCTTTTCTGCATCAGTGAAGGACAGTGTAGACCGAAGCTTTGCAATATTTCGAAGATGAAAAAAAGAAGTTTTACAGATATGCTTTATATGGCTTTCAAAGGTGAGTTGTGGATCAAAAATAACACCAAGATTGGTGACTGTATTGGAAAGAGAGATGTTCTGGCCAGAAAAAGTGATACTGAGGATTTTTTGTTGTTGAATTTGATGTGATGTACCAATTTGAATTGCTTCTGTTTTTGAACTGTTAAGGTGAAGGAAATTTTGCCGCATCCATGCCTTTATCTCCTCCAGACACGCTGTGAGTGTGGAAAGAGAAGAAAGTGGAGAAAATGGAGAAGCTGAAGAAGATGATGTAGATGGGGTCTCAGACACATTGCTACCCAGTTTAAGATACAGCTGAGTATCATCAGCATAGCAATGGAATGAGACCCCATAGCTGCTGATAATACACCCAAGTGGTACCATGTATAGGTTGAAAAGGAGGGGTCCCAGAACTGATCCCTGGGGCACACCACAAGAAACAGGATGGCTCAATGACTTGGCACGCCCGATGGAGACAGACTCTGTTCTGTCTGTCAGGTATGATCGGAACCACTCCAGGGCAGTGCCAGTAAGTCCTGCAAACTGCTGTAAGCGTTGGAGCAGAATGTAATGATCAACCGTATCAAAGGCTGCCGAAAGATCAAGGAGAATAAGGAGAGAGGAGGAACCACGGTCTGCAGTGACCAACAGGTCATTTGTGACCCGGACAAGAGCTGTTTCAGTGCTATGTGCTGTTCGAAAACCTGATTGAAATTTATCCAGTATATTATTGTCATGTAGATGTTCTTGTAGATAAACCGAGACTAATTTCTCCAAAACTTTAGCGAGGAAGGGAAGGTTGGAAATGGGTCTGTAATTTGCCAGGTCATGGGGATCGAGGGTAGGTTTTTTAAGAAGAGGTTTAATTATAGAGGACTTCAAGACAGGGGAAATATGACCAGATTGGAGAGACTGATTAACTATAGTGGTGATAAGTGAACTGAGAGAGGCAATGTTAGCCTTGACCAGGACTGTTGGGAAGGGGTCAAGAGCACATGTGCAGGGTTTCATTGCCCTGACAGTGGCTTCAACTTCCTTCACACAGACCTCTGGGAAAAAGCTGAGGGGAGGAGGGTTCTCAAGCTGTACATTTGCAGCCGGAGAAAGGGCAGGGGGTGAAGAGGTGATGGCTGATCTGATTTTTTGGATCTTGTTTTGGAAAAAGGAGATAAATTTATTACAAAGATCATTAGTGGAGTCAGTGAGTGAGGTTGTACGTGGCTGAAGGAGGTGAGTGATGGTTGAAAAAAGTATTTTGGAGTTACCAGGGTTATCAGAAATTATAGATGAGTAAAATAAAGTTCGAGAGTTTTTGAGGGACCTAGCATACATCTTACGATGCTCTGTATAAGCTAGCTTGTGAGCTAGCAGACCAGAAGCCAAGAAGCGTCTCTCAAGCACTCGACCAGCTGTCTTCATTTTCCTCAGCTCTGGGGTAAACCAGGGAGCTGAGCGTGAAAAGGCAACTGTCCTCTCTCTGACAGGAGCATGTTGGTCTAAGATGCTGGAGAGGCTGATGTTGTAGAAGTCCACTGCATTGAGGGAAGCTGGAATGGAGACAGGAACGAGGACCTTAAGATCAGCTGCTAGAAGTTCAGGATTGATGTTTTTCAGATTTCTAAAAGAAATTTGTCGCTTTGGTTTGATGGTACTGTTCAGGAAAGGAAGCTCCATGTAGATGACTTTGTGATCGGATACACCCATGTCATATGCTGAGAGATGAGGCACAGTTAGAGAGTTTGTAATGACTAAGTCCAGGGTGTGGCCACGAGAATGTGTTGGAAGCTTGACATGTTGTTCCAAGTCCATACAGTCCAAAAGTTGAAGGAATTCAGCAGCTAGATGATTAGTAGGTGTATCAACATGAATGTTGAGATCCCCGAGTATGAGTAAGTTAGTGGTTGTGGAACAGAACATTGACAGAGTCTCTGACATTTCAGCAAAAAAGGAAGGATGAGATTTAGGGGGCCTATAAATGAGGAGCACTTTCATTGAGTTTGGTGTTTTGGAGGAGAAAGCCAAACACTCAAAGGAGGACAACTCAGACAGAGTCACAGGTAAAAGGTCCAGATGGTCTTTAAAAATGACGGCTAGACCACCGCCACGGCCTAAACTCCGTGCTCTCTGGAGATATTTATATCCAGCAGGACATGCCTCATTGAGAGCAGAAAAACTGTTCGGCTGATGCCAAGTCTCTGTAAGGCACATAATATCCAAATAGGATATAATATAGGATGAATATAGGATCAGAACATGCATTGATTATGGATTTCAATGGGTCTATTCTTCCCAAAGGACTATTAAAGGGGAGTAACATGACAAATTACAGGAGCATTTAAAAGGAGCACTCCTGGAAATACAAATAAAACATTCATTCTGCAAACTGGCATTTGTAATAAAACATTTCTTAGTTAAAAACATGCCAAACCTACCTAAAGTTTTTAGATGTCCATGTTGTTTAATTTAGTTTTAAAGACCTAAAGTTTCATCAGTAAAATAACTTATTAAACCAACTTACTATAACCAGTTTTGATTTTATTCGAGGACTTTGAGGCCAACAGGAAATTGTCTGAGGACCACTTCTGGCCCTGGAGCCGTATGTTGAAGGTCAAAAACAAGCACACTGACGGCTGCAACGTTAAACTCAAGTTTTTAATAAACTAGCCACCTGGCTCCGGTTGTGTCTGTTTGTTCTGCACGCCGTACCTTTCCTCTCGATGGGAGCGTGGAAGAACCCGCTGCTTTCGTTAACGTGGTACGTCTTCTTATCGAACTGCAGCGTCGGCTCATCCTCCGTGTCGTTGATGTTGACCGCGGCGCGCGTGTTGGCGCCTAGCAGGGCGTACACGGGCATGCTCAGCTCCACGTGGAAACTTTCCAACCCCTCAAACACCTTGTCGTCGTTGATGACCACGGTGCACACCTTGGTGTCCTCGCGCTCGTCAAACTGCACCTGGAGACCGGGGCGGGCTTTAGAAAGGGTTTGTAAAAGTCAGAGCGGGTTTTAAACTTGGGGTACCTGTCCGGCATATTCCACGTAGTCCTGCTGGCCGGGACGAGACCCGGTGCTGCTGGTGGACTTGGCGCTGCCCTGTTCTGTGCGGCAGAGCACGATGGCGTACTGATTGAGGTTCCCGGTTCGTTTCACCGTCACGGCGACCGTGCCAGCCTTCTCACTCACATTGTAGCTGAGGGGTCGGCAGAGGAGGTTGTTTTACAGTTTTAGTTTTAAAGTTTTTTTGGGGGGAAACTGTAAAAGTTACAAACCTCTTGTGCTCGAAGCTGATGAGGGACCACTGGATGTGGAAGACGTTGTCTCTGACCATGTTGGGCTTACTGTCTTTGACCAGAAACTTGAAGGTGTCCACGGTTTCCTGGACGTTCTCCTGACGCAGCACGTAGCGGATCAGACCCAGATTGATATCAGCTGCAAAGAAAGAAGATTAGATCACTCCCTTATTGTTTCATTTACACATTGTTTATGGGCAACGGTTCACTCTAGCACTCCTTACTGTGAACTATAACATTTCCAACGTATCTTAAATCTTTCATCCCAAAATGAGTTTTTCTTTTTTAAAGTGCTCATTTAGATAAAGTCATTGATTCTGACTGACAGAATCAACAAAGATCTTCCTTGTTGAGTTGTCAACCACTGAAGTAGAAATAAAATGGCGTGCCAACCACAGCGCACTCTGTTGCTAATGTATCAACAGTCTGTGCCGCCATCTTGGCAGGTGCTACGTGGAGTCAAACGTTCTTGCTAGCATGGCATCATGGATTTCTGAGGAAAAGAACTCAACTCAGTCAAGAAGCTCAAGGTTTTAGCTTTAATTGGTATAATTATCCTTACCTGAACATTAAATTCATTTTGTCTGGCTCAAAGATACTCACCGTATTTTCCAGTGTACAAGTCACAGTTTTTTTGCATAGATTTGTCAGTCCTGTGATTTATACGCTGAAGCAACGTATACAGGTTCCCCCCCCCCCTATTCGTAACACAATTTTTGACTGACGCTTTAAATTTCGAAGAACTGCAACAGTGAGTCCTCACATGCACGCTCGCTTTCCTCAGCTGGTGCAGGCGGAGGAACGCTGGAGAGCTAGCAGCTCCGGCCACAATGGATAGATGGATGGATGGTGCTGCGCCACCCAGGTAAATGCTGTTTTAACCATTAAAAAACGTGACAGGTCAGTGGTGATGCATAACAAATGCGACTTATACGCCAAAGCAACTTATATGTTTTTTTTTCTCTTCATGATGCTTTTTTTGACTGATGTGACTCATACGCCAGAAAATACGGTAATGAAAAGGACACCTGGCTAAAACAGTTCAAACTTGCAGTGTACACCTGGTAGTTGTTGGATCGAGGCTGGATCAGGCTCACATTATAAACGAGCCAATCTGGAGTTCTTCTGGAACACCTCAGATATCATGAGCACGTCGACACAAACGAACTGGACCAAGTGGAAACAAACCTGAGTTCATTTTAATCAGACTCAACACTTCAGGTCAGAAAATTCCCAAAAATGAAGCAAGAAATTGGACTTGAGCTGTTATGGGTGCAGTTCTTTGGAGATTTGGCATAACGTTATGCAAGATGCGGTCTGTTTTATAGTTTCTATGACACAAAGAAAGGAAATAAAGCTCGTTACCAGCTCACGGCTTGGTACTGTACTACAGTATAATGTTTCAAACACACACACACGTGCAAACAGCTCGGTCTGACAAACCATCCCAGTTAATATATACTGTATGTATATAATAATGCATTTTATTTGGTAGCGCCTTTCAAAACACTCAAGGACACTTTACAGCATTAAAAACACAATAAAAACAGTATAAAATAACTATATACCGGTAAAAAGAAAAATTAAAATCAATTAAAAAAAAATATATATATATATTTATTTTTACGAAGGTTTATAATTTGCAGCTTCTGATCCATTGTCAATTACTTCAGAGTCAAACGTGTCTCATATTTTCTTCTCACTTATTTTTCCCCCCAGAACAGCAGATTGAAAAAAAGGTATAAAGCCAAAATCCCCGTCCCGCAGCGGGAAAAATGACTGAAGGCTCGGCGAGATCAAACGCTGCTACGAAACTACCACAAGAGCAGAAGATGATGATGATGATGATGTACGGACATTTAAACGTCACATTTAAACGGTTGTTTTCAGTCTGAGTGTACGACAGATTACAGCAGAAACCCCATCCACTTTATGTACCGGTATGTTCAGTTCTTCTCTCCCGGGCTGAGTTTATTTACTTTATATTAGAGTAAATGAGGTTTCAGAGCTCCAAACCAAACATTCAGCACATTCAAACGACTGTTTGAATGTGTTCTGCCTGAAGGATCAACACGTCTACAGAAGCAAGCTAACACAGATTCCTGGCAGCAGCCTGAAGGTAAACATAATATAGACACTCGTAACGAGAACCCCGCTGACTGAAAATGCAAATTAACTCAGTAAACAAGGGAGAGCTGTAAATAAATAAATAAATAAATAAATAAACATCTGGAGAGGCTTCAGGTGATGAAGAGTTGGACCACACGGGTGGAAATGATCTGATCAGGAGGACATCCAGAAACCCAGATTTAAATGTTTATGGTAATAACGTTTTTATTTGTTTATAATCTGACTCAAATGGAGCCTGATTTAATAAAAGAAGACCAGCAGGGGGCAGCGATGCAACATGAAACATAGCTTTAAAATCTGAACATGTCAGAACAATGTGCTGCGTTTCCTTTTTTTAAGTTTGGTTCACATCTTTCCTTCAGGAAGACACAAAGCAAAGAGCTGCACCCTGTCCTCCTTCTGCTGCAGGCTCAGGGCTTAACAAGAAAAGCTCACCAGGGCAAAAACACGCATGCAGTAAAAATTCAGATGATCTTACGATGTACGTCCAAAGACCACACATTGTTTCAGAGCAAACATGGGGCAGATTTGCACAGAACACCTGAAAACGTGCAGTAAAAGTGTTCCCCTCACCTTGTGTGAAGGTGCTGATGGAGCTGCCAGGTCGGAGCTTGCTCTCCAGGAAGCCGTGCTTCGGCTCAGCGGTGACTTCGTACACCAGCTGCCCGGCGTCCGTGTCCGGGTCCATCGTCAGCAGCTCCTTTTTGCTGATTAGGTTAGTGGCCTGAAAAACAACAACGTCCAAAGACTGTTTTAACGATGTCATTGCAGCTATTGTTAGAAATTAAACAAAGGTCTATGAGAAAGCCGAAGAGAAACCTGCTGAGTCACTGGTTGCTATGGTGATTCTCACCATTTTTCTAGTCTGTCAGTCTCAGTTTTTCTAGAGTCTACCTGTTTTGTGGACATTGAGACAGTGTTTCTTCTAGATTACTTACCTTGACCATGCTAGGTGGGGTTGGGATGTCAATGTTACTGGTTTTTTTTTGCTGGGGGGGGGGTGCGTGTTAGTGGAGCATTACGGCACTAATGCTAGGTCTGAACTGCTTATCCTGTTACTACAGTCCCTGCTCTCCATCCGGAAGAAACGGACCCGTCAGCCATGGGGGGTGGGGTGGTGCTAGATTACACTGTGGTAGTGGAGGTTGGGGGGTGCTGTGAGTCTGGCATTGGGGCTCTGGTGTTAAGGGCCATCCAATTCCTATATTTGCAGTGGGAGAGTTTGGTTCGCACTAGCGGGAAGTCGGACCCTTCAGGGTAAGAGTCGGACTCCACCAGAGCGACCGCAGGATTCCATCCTGCTATTTGCAGATGATCTGGTCCTGTTGGAGTCATCAGGCCATGATCTCACAATATGCATGTCATTGTTGATTTTTTAACTGTATCTACTCAACCGATGTCTGTTTTTTATATATATAATGCCTATATACGTCTGTCTTATCCTGATGGTTTTGTACAGTCAACATCTATTTATTCTAATTGTAGTTTTCTTTATTTTCTTTTTTGATAATACCATGTGACGTGTGCTGCTGACCACTTGACCAGGTCACCCTTGTAAAAGAAATCTTGATTTCAACGGGCTCTACCTGGTAAAATAAAGGTTATTGATTGATTGACTGATCTCCAGTTTTCACTGAAGCAGTTCGCAGTCGAGTGTGACACGGCTGGGATGACAATCAGCACCTCCAAATCTGAGGCCATGGTCCTCAGTGTGAAAAGGGTAGATTTCCCTCTCTGGGTTGGGAGTGAAGTTCTTCCTCAAGTGGAGGAGTTTATGCATCGTCAGGTTTTGTTAACAAGTGATGGAAGAACAGAGCAGGAGATCATCAGATTGGTTCAACTTCGGCTGTATTGTGGACTCTATTCGTTGTGGTGAAGAGGGAGCTGAGCTACAAGGAGAAGCTCTCTACCCATCGGTCTACGTTTCGACCCTCACCTATGGTTCTCTAGTGACCCCGGGTAGTGACCAGAAGAACGAGATTGCAGAGACTCAAGGTAGAGCTGCTGCTCCTCCACATCCAGAGGAGCCAGTTGAGGTGGTTCAAACATTTGGTAAGGACGCCCTCTGGATACCAACAAGGTTTTATGGATATGTCCAACTGAGAGGAGAGACCCCACAGAAGACCAAGGAAGGACACACTGGAGAGACAATGTCTCTGAGCTGGTCTGGGAACGCCCTGGAGTCCTCCAAGAAGAGCTGGAAGAAGTGACCATGGAAAGAGATGTCTGTATCACTGCTCAGGCTGCTGCTTCTGAGACCTGACTCCAGGATGGATACAAGAGTTTCACAAATCTGGTCAGATCTCAGACAGATCGTGTAAGATCTTTGTTTAAAACGTTGGCATTAATTGTTGGAGTCAACCCTATCTGCCTGTTAGCAAAATATCTCATGATATGGATTTTAATAAAACTTAGTACAGTAATCACTGAATGGACATCTACAACTGATTAGTTGTGCAGTCTCAACCTATGTCATAATGGTTGCAACAGTTATTCAACCTTATCCAACACTAAAAAAGCTAAGTCTGGTCCTCTGGACATTCAAAAAACAAAAAAACAAAACAAAGCAAAAAATTGTAGAAACGTTTCGTCTTTCGTCCGAAAGACTTCCTCAGTCTGAGGTGCTGGGTTCAGCTCAGTCTTATAAATAGCACCCTCTCACAGTGTTACACAACCAGTTGGCTGATGACAGCCTGAAACCAGCTGTCTGTATTGATATAAGACTGAGCTGAACCCAGCACCTCAGACTGAGGAAGTCTTTCGGACGAAAGACGAAACGTTTCTACAATTTTTTGCTTTGTTTTGTTTTTTTGTTTTTTGAATGTCCAGAGGACCAGACTTAGCTTTTTTAGATTTTTCTACCTGGATTATTGAGCATGCATCAGGGTACTTATCCAACACATTAACAATAACTAGGGGTGCAGGAAAAAACATAGATTTTTAAAAAAGAATCTAGATTCTTAGTCCTGGCGATTCAGAATAGATTCTAAAAGCCCCCAAATCGATTTTTTTTTAACATAAAAACCCAAAAGATAAAGAAAATAAAACCATATCTCACAGTATGTGAAAGAATACATAAAATGAAAGATGGCAGAAAGAAGAAGAAATCTTATTTTATCTGCCCCTTTAAAAAAAAATAAAACAAGTTCAAACAATCAATTCAAACAATAATCTTCTATAAGTAACAGAGAAAAAAGCCAATAGTGGTTCAGAATTTAATGCATTCCTGTATTATTTGTTCCTATTTTTGGTATAAATATCAAACAATGCAAAACATTTGATACAATAAAGAACCTAAAATTATTGTTTTAAATAAATGTTCTATTTGTTTACATTGTTGTTTAATGTTTTCAGATCGAACCATGACACCAAAAATCGGAATTGTATCGATTCTCCAGACACTGAGAGATTCGCACCCCTAACAATAACTCGTAATTTTTTTACAATTAAATTGAAACGAGGTGTGGTAGTAGCTGAGAGTCATCTCCAGTTATTTGCCTGGTTTCTTTCCTTGGCAGGGCGCTCACATCTTCTGTGATTTTTGTCGACGGGGTGGGGGAAGGATGGAGACACGTCTGTGATGAATGCTGTTTGTACCGACGCGAGGGAAACAGAGCGCTACCTCTGTAGCTTTTTAGCTAGCACGTCTGTATTGTGCGCCACTAGCTTAAGATTCAAGATTCAAGTTCCTTTATTATCCCCGAGGGGCAATTAGATTTGCAGTCAATAGGTGTGCACAGTTTCATACATACATATGCACTTACACACACATACACATATAAACACAAGACAATAAAACATTAAAATAACAGTAGCATCACATCAGTGCTGGCAGTTGATGACGGGGGGTGGGGTGGGGGAGCTCTGTTGACAGGGCGGTAGGGAAACACTGGCGTCACTACTCTGAGTAGAAACTCCAATGCAGACATGTTCCTGTTTTTAATATTTTACCTCGTTTCATAACGTAGCTCATTTTTATTTTTGTTTTAAATCTCTACTTTTATTTACTTTTTATTTTATATACATTTTATGGCTGTTTATTGTGCCTCATTTGTGGTTTGTCTAAAACAGGTCACTCTTGAAAATGAGTCCTCGTGACTCAATGAGACTAACTTGTATAAATAAAGGTTGAATGAGTGCTAACAGATTCTGCAAGCTCTTGAATTTATATTTTGAGGAACATGAACTCCTTCAAGAAATGCTAAAGATTTATTTATGCAAAAATCAAAAATTACAGATGAGAAAAATAGGCTAAAAACGGAGGAATACAAAGAGAAAGTAACTCACAGATCAGTCACTGAGCCTGAATGTACTTAATTAAACATAAACATAGAAAAAAGCTTTGAAAATAAATGTTACAGGAATATAAAGTTCAGTAAACCGTAGTTAATCCCAGCAGATTACCGTATGTGTTGGTATAAACTGTGTGATTTGGCCTTGAATCTCAGTTCAACCAAAATTATTACGCACAAGTTCGAACATCCTGTTTTAGTGAGCTGCAGCTGAAATCACTCCACGATGACAACGATCTGTTAAAAGGCTTCGGCGACGACGGGACGCGAGGATTTAACATCCTGATAATTTGCCTGAGCGATAAAACCCAGAGGGCCTAATTACCGGCAGCACAAACATTTCACAAATTGACACTTTTACAGTGTCGAGGCACACAAATAAAAGCCGACTCACCACTGTGAGTCAATAAATAAGATTAAAAACATGAATTTACACAGAACTGTGTTCCTGTTTGAATAAATATTCCTACAACACCGAGCGTCAAAACGTTCATTTTAATCATAACGCAGTGAGTGAAACGTCCGAACCGCACCGTGTTGTCCATGTACTCCAGCCACTGCAGCCCCAGGTTGGTGACGATTCGGGGCGTCCCATCGTCCACTGGCAGAATCTCGATTTTAAACTTCTGAGGAGCGGCCGTCACGACCTGGACACACAGAAAAGTCTAAATGAAAACAGTTTGGAACAAAGAAACAACAACAAAATCATACCATACCATTTTATTTATAAAGCACTTTAAACAGCGACAAGGCCAACCAAAGTGCTGGACAAACAAACAAACAAACATGCAACACACACAATGAAGTAGAAAAAATAGACATAAAAACATTGCAGATTCTAAATAAAACGACCAAACACAGATCATCTGGTGTTGAAAGCAACAGAATAGTAGTGGGTCTTTAAAAGGGATTTGAAAACCGAGAGGGAGGGGGCCTGTCTGACAAGCAGAGGTAACTCATTCCAGAGTCTTGGTCCTGCTACAGAGAAGGTCCTGTCTCCTCTGCGTTTAAGATGAGTTCCTGGAACTCTTAAAGTACCTGGTCCTCTGACCTCAAAGCCCGTGGTGGGACATACGGGTGTATCAAATCAGAGAGATAGACGGGGGCGAGACTGTTCAGTGATTTGTAAACATACAGGAGAATTTTGAACTGGATTCGAAGATGAACCAGTAGCCAGTGCAGGGAGGCCAAGACTGGTGTAATGTGCTCTCTTTAACGTGTACTGGTTAAAAATCAGGCTGCTGCGCTCCGGACCAGTTGTAATCGTGCAGCTACAATAAACAGCAAAGAAATGGAAGATTACATAAAAACTATCCCTGCGTGCTGCTTTCACTGACGTCTCACACACCAAAGTTTGGTCCCGTGTGAAGAACGAGTCAGTAAACTAACAGATGAAACCTATCAGGAAGTAGGAACAGAAGAGCTGCAGATGATTTGATCGATTCCCTCTCTTCAAACGGCGCCGGCAGACTGAATCAAATAAAACTCTCAGCTCTCGCTCCTTGTTGTGTTGTCCTGTTTGAGTCTCAGCGGAGTTTACAGCGTCAGGCACGTCATCACAAAGACACGGTTAATGACACACGCCGCCAAAGGATCGATTCATTTACGGTTTGTGAATAATTCATTTAATATTTAATGACATGGCAGCACCAGAGGGAACTAATTCGCCTGAAACAACAACCCAGACCAGCTCCTGCTCTGCACGGCTGCTCAAACGAGCGTTCCCCAGGTGATGGAAAGGTAATAAACACAATGTGTGATCGCAGATATCAAAACCTGCATGCTCTCGTTCAGTTTATCATGCGGGCGATTAATAATGACAGGTGGTCGGGGGCGGAGGAGAGGGAGGACGAAAATGACAAGCAGAGGAGTTAATTCACTGTTCTCATAACGAGCAGCATGAAGCTGCCATTAAACAACACACACATAAAGAAATCAGGTCTCTCTTGTAAATGAGTCCTCTGGACTGATGTAGCAAAATCATCTCTGAAATCTCTTCAAGTGATTAAAATCTCTAAATCTCAGACGAATCCTTAATGGGGTTAAAAACAGATGATGCTACCTTCTAATACTTTATGTTGGCATTACAACAGACGATAAATACTTAACTCTGGCTGATAAAAAAAACTTATTTCTGTGTATTCATTACAAATCTTCACGTTGCAGCAACTTACGGTACTCACTCCAGAGCTACAAAAGAAACTGGGACAAAGCAGTCGTGTGTGAGAAAATATCAAGACTTGTTGAGTATTCAATGAGCTCCGGATCTGGTTCTTATTTTTGC
>JBBPBX010049566.1:0-11682 GCA_038048925.1 Garcialebias charrua
AGATGGCTTTTGTTGAAAAGATTTACCAAACAAATCTTTTAAACAAAATCCATCCATACACATTTGAAACATGGATGAATGCAATATGATTTTGAAGTCTATTTTATTTTGAGTTAAATGTTTATGCAATACAGTAGGCTGAAATCTTTGTTTACGTTTGTATTTTGAATTATTTGTGATGGACTGGAGACATGTCCAGGGTGTCCCCTGCCTCTCGCACAGTGACTGCTGGATATAGGCACCAGTGACCTCCGGGACCCGATTAAAGCTGCTGCATTCTATTCATATACCCATCTGCTCACAATTCAGGCTGCTGTATTTATACTGTATTATTTGACATTATTAATGTTTGCTACAAGCATACATTATTGTTTTAAATAAATGTTTTATTTGTTTACATTATTGTTTAATCTTTTCATGATTTCAATTGAAAATTGTTTCAGAATCGAAAATCGTTTCAGAATCGAATCGATTCTGAATCGAAAATCGATCCTGGAATGAAAATCGTTTTAGAATCGAAAATTGATTTTTAATCGAATCGGTGCATCAAAAATCGGAATCGTATTGATTCTCCAGACACTGAGAAATTTGCACCCCTACTAACCACTGTCCTGCCGTGCCACCCATAGATCAACTAATTAAGCCAAATAACGCAGGTCGAGTGTTGAAGGAAATGCAGGAGGATGTGGTTTTCTTTTTCTTGATTGTGATTTTTTTCTTGCATTTACCTAAGTCTCATTTTACAAATGTTCATTATTTTAACATGGGCCAAGCTGAGATAAAAGGAATAATGAAGTAAAACTGTTTTCAAAATCAATGTAATTATGTGTATGTACCTTCACTGAAGGCTTCACGTCTCTGGTTCCCTGGATGACCCGCAGGAGGCTGTTTTTGCTTTTTAGGAGGTCTCCTGTGTATAGCTGCCATACTCATATTACTGTCTGTAGACACCGGGCTGCCAGGACGGTGGCCTGACTGGTTTATTTGGTATTTTCGAGCTGAGAAAAGAAAACAGAATATCAATTTTTTTCCCCATTCTTTCGATTTCTTACTGTAACCTTGCCTGTAGAAGTTGTAGTCTTTACCTTGAGCTCCTCCTACTTCAGGGCCCTGTGAACTGGGATACTTTGCCACCCTAATGCCTGAGTACTCTGCAGCTGCGGCAACTGCTTGAGCAAAATCAGCGTCCGTGAAGAAGGACCCATCGGATGAGCTGACTGCGCTTGACCTCCCTGAAGAGACATTATCCTCTTCAGAAGCTGACCCCCACCCGTTGATCATGGAGCCGGTCACTGAGCTCTCCAGGTCGCCCATGCTGGACGCAGGTGTCTGTTCAAGTCCTCGTAGCAGCAACCTTCGTGCATGCATCTGTGGGTGGTGAGGGTGCGTGTGGGGGTGGGTGTGGTGGTAGTGCATCTTGGACATCTCTGCATCCGTTTCATCGCCATCCTCCTCCTCTTCTTCCAATATGTCCTCCTCATCCAGACCATCTGTGTCCAAGGCCAGTGGACTGCCGATGTACCCATATGTGTGTGAGGGAGAAAGGGGCCTCGGAGGGGGTGGAGGGCTCATACCATGGCGCCTTCAAAGAATGAAAACATATAAATATTAGGGATGGGGCCGATCCGATCCAGTATCGGCATCCGATACCAGCATAATTTAAGTATCAGATATCGGATACAACCTGCCGATATTTCCGATCCGGCTTCAAAGAGCACTTGTGTTCCACCATATTCTGTGACTGCCATCTTAACATTGTGTGAGTTAAACCCAATAAAGACACTCTGGGCCTCACAACAGGAAACACCCAAACTTTAATAGCACACAAGAGGCAGGTCTATATCACAGACGTCCTTCTCACTCGTGGTGCAGCTGGAAAACTGAAAAACTGCTAAGCATTATGGGAAAGACAACACAGTCCACTCCCCTTAACCACTACGGGAGTGGATTTTGTTGCCTTTCCCATAATGCTTAGTGGAATTTATTTTTTCAGCTGCACCATGAGTGAGAAGGACGTCTGTGATATAGACCTGCCTCTTGTGTGCTGTTAAAGTTTTTTTTTACTGTTTTGAGGCCCAGAGTATCTTCCTTGGGTTTAACTCACACAATGTTAAGACAGTAGTCTGAGTTCAGAAAATTCATTATTACAGCCTCATATACCTGAACCGTATCGGATCGGAAAGTATCGGTATCGGTCGATACCCAGATTTAAGAATCGGATCGGAAGTAAAAATTGTGGATCAGTACACCCCTAAAAAAAAATTTTTTTTTTTTTTTGAGTTTTCAAAACCATTGGATGATGCTTTTAAAAGTAGATATACATTTCCTAAAGTGTTGAAACCTGCTTAACGACATGCAGGCGTGTACCTGTGTTCATGGCTGTCCGATGCATCCTGGAGCATCGGTTGCATCTCCTCCTGGGGTGATGGAGTGAGAGTAGCTGTCGACTGGTGACTGTACGATACAGCTGCGGGGGAAGAGGCTGCCCCACGGACAGGAGGAGTGGGGCCCCTCTCCATCTCCTCTTCCTCTTCCAGCTCATCTGGCTGCAGGTACATGTGAGAGTGGGGCATGGTGCACTGCATGTCTGGATCGCAGCTGCCAGCAGACGAAAACAAGCCTTGTTAGCTGCACATCATGCAATGAAAGCATCAAGATCAACATTTGACATGAACCAAGCTCTAATAAACAGACAACTGCTGAAGCAAATACCTGGAATTAATGCAGGAAACGAGAAAAGATTCAAGAGTTGACTGGTATTTAAATAAATTGTGTGCATCCCTGTCAAGTTGTCCGTGTTTACCTTTCTTCCATCGACAGCGAGTACTCCTCTGTGTTCCGACTTTGCGCTGGGTTTGCAGGAGGAGGGGGTAGAAGATCAGCCCAATTCATTGTGCTTTGTTTGGGTAATTTGGGCGTGCGCACTCCCTTCTTATGACCCTGACTCCCTGCTCGAATAAATAAATAAAATAAAATAAAACTCAAGTCAGTCACAGCACACCTTCCAAAGAAAAACATAAATTGTGAATGCTGCAGAAGCCACAAGTTGACAAGGAAGAAATTGGCAGCAGATAAAATTAACATTAACAAGACTGACTGAGAGGGGTAAAACATTTTGTATTGCGGAGGCACAATGAAACACAAAATATGCCTTTGTCAGTAGCACATGCCACTAATAAAGACAAAAAAAAAACAGTAAATACTATAGAATGCAGCTATGAAAAAACAATTGAACGAAAGGTACACTGACCCTGTTTTTCCACAGGGGTCTAAGTCAGTATCGAGAAAAAAGGTAAGAATAAAAGTTCAATTAATGCCACACTATTAAAGTTGTGAACCAATGAGCTGTGATGTGCAGCAAGCACTAAAGGCCTCTGCTTAATGACTTGAACTTCAAATGTAATATCAAAATGGATACATGGCATTAAGGTGGCAGCGTTGCATGCTGTCTGCTGTGCGTGATCATTTGTCCTTGTCCACAGAGAGACACGGAGGCCCTGATATAATTATGCTACTTTACAAAGGGATCTAGAAAAAAACAGTTAACAGAATTTGTGCAGAATAACGGTGGTAAACAAACACAATGAAGGAATAAAGAGCAGATAAAGTAATAATATACTGTAATATATTCAAACTATGTCTACTTTATTTTGTCCTTGGGCAATAGTGCATGAAGAAAACCAAACAACAAGGAACTTCTTGGCGCATTCCTCCTGCCTTTGTTTAGAAATAATGTGACCACTTGTGCTTTTACATGGTAATTGTCCCCTTTTGTAGGATTCATTTCTAAAACTGACATGAAAATTAATTAGAATAAGCACTTACAGCAGATATGATTAATGTTTCTGTAATGATTTATTGCCTTTTCAGGAAAAGCGAGCTGAAAAACTGCACATGGTGTTTTGTGATAACAAAAGTACAACAATGGGCGTGGTGGCGCAGAGGTCAGAGAAGGTGAGCCTGTGATCTGAAGATCGCCGGTTCAACTCTCGGTACCGACAACATCAAAATGTGGCTGGGATAGGTGAAGCACCCACACCTGCTTCTGCCCTCATTTACCCCACTCTGGGCCCTTGAGCAAGACCCTTAACCCCCCACCATCTGCTCCTCTGTGCGCCCTAGATGGCAGCTCTCTGCTCCACACAGAGGGCTGTGGTAGCTCGGTGGTCTGTGGTTGCATCAGGAAGGGCATCTGGGGTAAAAATAATATGCCAAGTCTTCGTGTGACTTAGTTCGCTGTGGCGACCCTTGACGATGGGAGCAGCCAAAAGAAGAAGGAAAAAAGTACAAAAAAAACAAAAAAAAACCATGGAAATACCTAAACTGGAGGAATAAATTATTCCTAATTAATAAACAAAAGCACTTCAAGTTATACTCTTTGGATATGTTGATGACATTAGCCGTGTTTCCATCAAGGTTTCTAGGTGCGCATTTTGAAGTATCGCAGCAGAAAAGCTTAATGGAAACGGCAAAATCCGTATTTACTTTCTCAAGTTCGCCAAAAAGTTTATACGCTCGCTTGAGGTGGTTTTTGGGATGTTCGAAAATGAGCAGATGCGCACAGCGACAGATGGAAACACATTTGCCGACTCGTGCTGCCGAAGCGAACATTCACGTCACGTGACTGATCAGCTGTTTCCGCTCCGGACAACATGTAACATCGCTAAAACTAGTTTGTATGACAGAATAAATACAACTCGACCGATAGCAACACGTACCTGAAATATTCTCTCCTTTTTGACGAGATGTGTGGCCAGGTTCTGTTTTCAACTGCTACTTCCTGTTTACTGTAGACATGCGCAGTGCCGACGTCTGACGTAATGACGCTGACGTCTGACGTAATGACGCTGTGCGTGGCTTGGTAGATGCGCTTCAAGCCAGCAGATGGAAACACTTCTGCTTCGCATTAATTTGTATTTACATATTTGCGAGATTTCAAAAATTAGCTCAAAAATCGAAATGAAAATGGATGGAAACACAGCTTATGACATCTGGTAACTAGCCTGGTTAAAACCAGACCCTTGTCCTTCACTTCGCTTCGTACTAGGGTCTGGGACTTCTCCCATAGACAAGGATTTCTCCGGTAGATTTTTGACCGGACCAATCAGAGAACAGAAGGCGGAGTTTTGAACGACGTCGACTGACGTCGTCAGTTAAAATGGCTGCCGCCACGAAGGAATTCTCAAGAAAAAAAAAGGTAAAAAACTATTATTTCTTTGCTGAGAAAAAATACATTTCTTAGCTGACGTTATATCAGAAGTAGGCATGTAACGAGATCTCGTTGTACGAGATCTCGCGATATTAAACTCCCGCGATATCTCTCGTTGAGAGGTAACGTTGTCTCGCGAGACGCTAATGCTAGCGCTAGCAGAGCCCCTAGCAAGTCAGCGTCACGGACAGCATGGCTTCGCCGGATGAAGTTGCTATAGAAGACGCCCCAACTACTGATGGAGGGTCCCGGTGCCGCAGACGCCTCTACATTGATGGAGGGTCCCGGCGCTGCCGACGCTGCCCCGGATGTAAAGACACACGCGTAAACACCGGTGTGACCGGTGTTGCCAGATAGAGTCCCACCCACCCAAAGCACTCTTTACCCGCAAAAGTCAGAAGGAAAATCGCGGTGAACCGCCCAATCTGGCAACACTGGTGAGTGACGGCTGCAGATTCAGTGCTGATGCGGATATTTATGTTCAATTTTTGGAAAGTCCTGCGTGAATATCTATTTTTTTTAAACAAAGTTGAACGTTCTAAGGTCTAAGGAGATTCAATCAGTAAAATGAAGACATCAGTTGGGTTTGTAATACATGTTAAAACAGAATAAAAGCCTTTTTGCGGCATAAAACCGATCTTTGAAGTTTTCTTGAACTAATATTAAAATCTCGTCTCGTTCTCGCGAGCTCTGTAATTTGTCTCGTCTCGTCTCGTGAGTTTTGTGTATCGTTACACCCCTAATCAGAAGTGTTCCTGAGCTTAACAGTTCCTAAATCAATTCACGAAATGGTCAAATCTGCTGGATTTAAATTGTTTCGGTTTGACATTTTCCAAACAGCCTCGGGTGCGCTACGAAAATAAATGATAAAAAATCGAATTTTATCTCAAATGTTTCATCTAGGCCAACAGTCAGTAAATTAGAGCCATATAATTACACACTGGTAGCAGAAAAAATATCCACCGAGTGGTTTCTGAGCTATTTATCTGATAGCCTGGACCTCGCCAGGCTAAACTAACAAAACTCCGCCTTCTGTTCTCTGATTGGTCCGGTCAAAAATCTACCGGAGAAATCGTTGTCTATGGGAGAAGTCCCAGACCCTAGTACGAAGCGAAGTGAAGGACAAGGGTCTGGTTTTAACCAGGCTACTGGTAACCCATCCTGGAGCCACTTGTTTCTTCAGAGCTTCATCTTACCGGAGGTACTGCTGCTGCCTCGGTCAGAGCTGTTGTACGAGCCCCCAGTGTGGGTGTCATGAGTCTGGTTGTAGGGGATGGTTGCTGGCATGGGAATGTCACCTACTCTGTAGCGGTCTGTTGGTGGAAGAGGCCAGTACAGTATATGGTTAGTTTATACCCAGACAGAACTGTTCACTTAGAGAGGCTCAAGAAAAATGGCAATGATGCAATGGAAAAAAAAAGGTAAACAAACATGGGAAATATAAACAATGTACGGGTAGTCATTATGTTGCATGGAGCCCAGCGTTAAAAGTGTGGGTGACATCATATTTCAACTTTGCAGATAGTGACACAACATAAATATCTTGTATCATTCAACTATGTTCGTTTTAGCAAACAAAATGATATATTAATGAAAATTTCTTTCAAAGTGAGTTTAAAATAAAAAACCGTGTTACTTCACGGGACATCCGACTACACGTGAATGCAACATCTGTGACGTAGGAGGGAGAACCTCAGTTCGCGGCTGCAATGATAATGCATATTCATTCTCTGCCAGATCGCCTATTTTTTTTTAACTTAAAAATCATCGTTACGTTGTGTCGCATTTGGGTGTTCTAATATCATCAGTGAACAAGTGAGCCTTTTCACTTTCCCAAAAGATGAAATACTTCGTCAAGTATGGAATAAACAAAGCTGCCCCCCCCCCTCGGAGCTCCCTCGCTTCCTGAAAAGGTAAGACTCAAATAAATACGGGTGCAGACCTAAATTAGAACCTGCTGTTTCTTGTTCATCTAACTTTCTGCTTCCCAAACTGAAGACAAATCGCTCAAATCTTCACTTAGATTGCTATTTCTCCAGCTCCCCGGGCGCTTTCGGGCTGCTCACTGCACCACCTGGTAGGTGGTTGGGTTAAATGCAGAGACGAATTTTGTCTGTGTATGGGAAACATACGCAGATGACAGGAAAATACATTATTATTATTATTATTAAATTAGTCGGTTTATTTATTGTCCGCCATAAATATGTAAAAGGTGCGTTCTAAAGACGTTCTCCCTCCTACGTCACAGATGTTGCATTTGCGTGTAGTCGGATGTCCCGTGAAGTAACACGGTTTTTTATTTTAAACTCACTTTGAAAGAAATTTTCATTAATATATCATTTTGTTTGTTAAAACGAACATAGTTGAATGATACAAGATATTTATGTTGTGTCACTATTTGCAAAGTTAAAAGATGATGTCATCCACACTTTAAAAGTTACTCTTGACAACAGACATGCAGCTCATAACACTAAGGTGACAGTTAACACATGCAACAAATATCTCTAAAGCATCACACGAGATGAGATTAATTTCAACAAGACTAATATATTCAGAGCCTTGAAACATTCATGTCTTTTCTTCACAATTTTGACACAAATAAACACTCAATACCTGCATTCATCATAATACAATATACAGAATACCGTAAGATGAGAGAATTACAAGTCCGGCCCAAATTTAAAGACAAAAGATGAAAAAGGATTGCATGAATGGTATACAGAAAAGCAGAAACAAAGAGTGATGATGCCTGTGTTGGATTGAAAAAGACTGAGAGAGGGCCGAAGGGTAAATGAGCATGAGACTCTTGTACAGACGTCCACGGGGTGGCTGAAACAGCCAGTGGAGGAGAAAACAGAGGGGAAAGTCAAGTGGAGGAAGATCATGGCTCGGACTTGACATCTGCAGCCATGGCTGCTGGGTATTCCACACTCACCCTTGTTTAGCTTGTTTTGCTCCATGATGTTGTACTGGAGCTGGGAGCCCATTTCCTGTTTCTGCTGTGGGACTGAGGGGGGCTTCCAACAGTGTTTCTCATTTATTTCCCCTCCGACTCCAAGTCCACCTCCGGTGCCTCTGTCCGAGTTCATGTTGTTGCCCATGATGGACGACTGGATGAGCTGGGTGGTTGCATAAGGCGTTGGCTGGCCCCCTGGACCCAGGAAGCGTCCATCTTTAAGGTTTGGGCTGTTAAAGGTCTTCATTTCATTGATCTTGTTGGACAGGTCCACATCTCCATAGACTCCTGACTCTGGCACAATGAGGTTGGTCTGCTTGTTATCCATCTGGTTGGTGTAATTGGCGATACAGTCGGCTGGAGAACATGAGGAGGGTATTTAGTCAGTCTTTTCTACTGGTGATCAGCTTAGCAGCAGTAAGCCAGCTTGATTTCAAACAATCTGATTTACTTTGGAACCTATTTTCACAAAAGATACATTTTCACTTCAAAGTGTGTGTGACATGATTTTGGAACTATGCATAGCGTGGCAGAGTACCTACTCAGCTTAGATTTTTTTGTACACAGATGCTTTGAATAATTAATATATAAAAGTATTTTTAAATAAAATAGTTCTCTTCAGAGCATCGCAGTTTTCGGGTGGAGAAAGGAGGGGTCAAACGCCGACGCATTTTATGACGCAATCGCCAGAATGCACATTGTAAATAACTATGGCAGAGAATAAACAAACCAAGGAATTAAGCAATTTAAGTGAAGATTTGAGCGATTCATCTTCAGTTTGGGAAGCCGAATGTAAGTTCGAGTGATGAACAAGAAACAGCTGGTTCTAATGTAGGTCTGCACCCGTATTTATTTGAACTCTTACCAATCAGTGAACGAGGTGGTGCGAGGGGAAATCCGACATTTCAGATTAGCACAGTTCCGAGGGTGAAGTGCTGGAACCCGATCGTAGTCGTCTACAGAGCTGGCAATGTTAGAACACCCAAATGCGACACAACGTACCGGCATTTTTCAAGTTATACAAAAGAAAATAGGCAATCTTGAAGACAATTACACTGCATGCTAATAGCAGCGGCAGACAACTGTGCTGGTCCCTACGTCACGACGTTGCATGCGTAAGTACCCGGATGTCTCTTGACGAAACACGGCGCCAAATTCAAAATCACTTTTAAATCAAATTTTCATAGATTTATCATTTTGCTTGTAAAAACGAACACAGTTGAATGATACAACATATATATGTTGTGCCACTTTATGCATAGTTCCAACATCATGTCACACACACTTTCAAGCTTTTTAACAGTCACTGCCTATCAGCGTGGTACTTCTTTTTTTTTTTTCAGTTTTAAGCTTCAGTTTGGTCAACAAAATAATGATCTAGTTTCAGGTGGATGATGCACGTGGCGTTACACCTCTTTTGCTTTGTCTCACCCATGACTCAGTGTGGGTGTCATCCCTGTTCGTTTCCATTGGACCGTGGAAGCATCTTCACTCATTGAGAAGGACTGAGAGACATGTCTGTATCAAAGACATGGAACGGGGCGTGCAGTAAAAGCACAGCTTCCCTGACAGATCCAATTTTCCCCGGCTCATAAAATATTCAAATCCTCCGGCAGATCTGAGAGCCAGCCTTGCTGTAAATACCAAAGACGGCCATAGGTACACGCTGCTCGTGCCACGCGCCTCACATTTCAGCTGCATGGAACAAATCAACACTTCAAAGGGCCGTGTGTGAAAGAGCCCCTATGGCTGAGATAAAGGGACATTAACTCTGATTTCTTTGCTCTGTCACCTAGTCAGTGATCCTCTTAATGTTAAGAGTTTAGTTTTGGCACACACACAAAGCATGCGTCTGGCAAGCTCCTTAGTGTCATACAGCGGGATTTCATGCAAGGAGAGCGAGGGCTGCTTTCAGACAGTTATTCTCTGTTAAACATCTTATACGTTCAAACTCCGAGGAGTAATTAGCATGAAGGAAAACTAAACTCGACTATAAAGTCTGCAAAATGAATTATTAATTCTCACTGGGAGAGGTTTGAAGTCAGGAGAAACTATTGAGTGGCTGGATGGATATTGGGTCGAACACCTGGTTGGGAATTATGTGTTGCTATTAAACCTGTAGCCCCCAAAGCGCATAATTTAGAACATAAAGCATTTTTATCGCAGTCCAAGTTTCCGTGGATGGGGTCTTTGGTCATGCTTGAAATCTATTAACAGTAAGCCCTGTCGTCCGTACTGAAGTTTTTGGCTGTGCATTAAAGAGGAACTTACCCCACTGTGAAACGATAGCTCCGCCCCAAGACAAGATTTAAAAAATGCAAACTGGGTGTGCCAAGAGACACCGCCTAAAGGAGGGGGAGGTGGTGAGGGGGTTAGAGCGAGGAGGTGTAAATATAAATATACTGCTAACCTGAAAATGATATCGATCAATATCGTATTCGTCGGAATAAAACACGCTCCTGTGTATAACACGCTTTGTTCAATTATTGTCAATATATTGGAAAAATCCGTAAATAACACGCTTCGGCGCATAACACGCATCTATTATGCGTCACCGCTACGCGATGCGTCAGCGCCTCATTTGCCCTGCTTAAAATGGCTGCCACAGAAGCGAGCCGGCACGAAGGAATTTACAACAAAACACGGTAAAAACTATTATTTCTTTGCTGAGAAAAAATATATTTCTTAGCTGACATTATAGCACAAGGGTTCCTGAGCTTAACGGTTCCTTAATCAATTCACGAAATGGTCTAATCTGCTAGATTTAAATTGTTTTGGTTTGACTTCTTCCAAAACACGTCTCGTGCGCTACTAAAATAAAATATAAATAAATCGAATTTTATCTCAAATGTCTTATACAGTCAACAGCTTGTAAATTAAACCCATATAATTACACCCTGTAAGCCTAAAAAATATCCGAGTGGTTTAAAGGGGACCACATATATGTTTTTAAAATTTTTATGGTATTTCTTTGGGGTTAAAAACAGTGTTCATTCAATTTAATACACAAAATAATTCTTAGATAATCAATTATACCCTTTTTAATTCTGCCATTTTTAACTTTCGTTTTGAACGACTGGTTCTGATTGAAGTTCTGAAGTCCACGCCCTTCAACGATCTGTTTACGCCCTCTGTAACAGCCAGTATCTGTATAATGTGTTGTTGTTTTAAAATTAGCTCTTTTTTTATTACTCATTTGACTTACTGTTAGTGTTAGCTTAAGATAACTTACCGAAACCCGTCTGAGCGCGCCGCAATTTGCTGCTCCTTTTAGCATGAGACCACCCGAATCCGATGCTAATGTTAGCTTGTTCCTCTTCCGGTTTTCGCCAGCTCCGCTCGTTCACGCGGAGATTTTGGGAGTTATCGCTGTTCCAGTCAAGACAACACAAAGTTCAACAAGTGTCTCCCTTAAATTAATCCGTAAGGAGAAGGTCCTCGCTGCTGCGAGGCTTCTGCCAGGCTGCAACGAGGCTGTACACTTGAAGCTCCGCTCCATCGTGCCAGAAGATGGTCC
>JBBPBX010049566.1:12418-25302 GCA_038048925.1 Garcialebias charrua
ATGCCACACGTTGATGCTGGAGCACAGGATGCTCTCCACTGCACACCTGTAGAACGAGGTGAGAACTGGGCTGCTCAGACCGGCTCGTCTCAGCCGTCTGAGGAAGTAGAGTCTCTGATGACCTTTCTTGATCAGGCTGGTGGTGTTGTTGCTCCAGCTGAGGTTATCATTCATGTGTACACCCAAGTATTTGTAGCTGGAGACCACTTCCACTGCAGACCCACCTATTATCAGTGGGGCATGGGTGTGTTTGTTCCTTCTGAAGTCCACAATCATCTCCTTTGTCTTCTTCACATTCATGTGAAGATTATTCTCTTTGCACCAGCTCTCCAGGTGTTCCACCTCCTGTCTGTAGCTGGACTCATCATTGTTTGTGATGCATCCCACCACCGCTGTATCATCTGCAAACTTAACAATATGACAGCCTGGAAGTGTGGCTGTACAATCATGCCATTTAAAAAAAACCGCAGCTGCAACAAAGTGCTGTACACATGAAATTAAGAACATATAAACAAAAGATGAGATGAAATCATGAAAAACAACCGTCATGTGTTTCATACAGAAGTGGGTTGAGCCTAACTAGGGGTTGCTAGGTGAGGGGCTGGACCTAACCAGGGGTTGCTAGGTGAGGGGCTGGTCAGGTTTGAGGTGATTGGCTGCGGTTTGTGACGTAACAAACCGCAGGAAGTGAGAACCTGACCGTTTATATCACAGACAAATAAATCTACTTAGAGTAAATAAACCACTGGGTGCATTTTTTTGGCACAAGGACTGTTTTTTTATGAAGTAAATACCCAAAGTTTAGTAAAAAAACATCAAAAAGTGCATTTTGCATGTGTGGTCCCCTTTAATATATAAAAATATTTTTTAATAAAATATTTCTCTTCAGAGCGTTGCAGTTTTCGGGTGGAGAAAGGAGGGGTCAAACGCTGACGCATTTTATGACGCAATCGCCAGAACGCACCTTGTAAATAACTATGGCAGAGAATACACAAACCGAGGCATTAAGCAATTTAAGTGAAGATTTGAGCGATTTGTCTTCAGTTTGGGAAGCCGAAGTTAGTTCGAGTGATGAACAAGAAACAGCTGGTTCTAATTTTAGGTCTGCAGCCGTATTTATTAGACTCTTACCGTTCAGTGAACGAGGTGGAGCGAGGGGAAATCCGACATTTCAGATGAGCAAGGTTCCGAGGGTGAAGGGCTGGAACCCGATCGTAGTCGTCTACAGAGCTGGCGATGTTAGAACACCCAAATGCGACACAACGTACCGGCATTTTTCAAGTTACAGGTAGTCCCCGACTTACGAGTGCTCTAACTTACGAGGTTCCGGACTTACGAGCTGGCGAATTTTTGGAAAAAAAAACGCAAAAAATACTGAGTTTTTCTGTGTTTTTTCACCACAGTTCGTTAGCTAAACATGTGGACACACGTTTCCGATCATTTTTATGCACTCATAAGCAGTTTTTCGATGAAAAACGAGTGTTTGTAGTCGCGCTAGCAAAACCGTTCCAACTTACGAGCGAAATTCCGGACTTACGAGACACGTGGCGGCCGTTCCAATTTACGAGATTTCCGTGTTACGAGCGCCTCGTTGTAACGGAACTCGCTCGTAAGTCGGGGACTACCTGTATACAAAAGAAAATAGGCAATCTTGAAAACAATTTCACTGCATGCTAATAGCAGCGGCAGACAGAAACTTCTTGTCCCTACGTCACAGACGTCGCATGCATAAGTACCCGGATGTCCCGTGACGAAACACGGCGCCAATTTCAAAATCACTTTTAAATCAAATTTTCATTGATTTACCATTTTGCTTGTAAAAACGAACATAGCTGAATGAGACAACATATATTTGTTGTGCCACTTTATGCATAGTTCCAAAATCATGTCACACACACTTTAAGCTTAATTTTATTCAGTTACTTTGGGAAACTGCACGTGCATTGGATTTTGTTGATCTATATCTTGTGCAGACTTTTTCGATCTAAATAACAGAAGCATAATTTTTATTTTTATGCTTTGAGACTACTTTACTAAATAAAGTAATTTCAGTAAAAACCCTTGTTTTTTTGTTTTTATATACCGGTAATACTGCAAAGCAACATATGTTCAGTTAATTTTGTCAACTGAACTATGATTTCTGTTTTTTGTTGTTATATCATGAAAATTATCGTTATCGTCAGAACGCTCTAAAATATCGTGATATTATATTTGAGACGTATCGCCCACCCCTGCTGCTCAGACAACAACCGTGTGCAGCACAAACGCAGCGCTCGGCTACTCCCGTCGAAAAAAACGAGCGCCCTGTCAAAGCAAGTCACCGACTGCAGGGGCACATCGCCTCCGCCTGGGAAGAACCGACAAGACGAGTGGAGTCCCACACAGCGAGAAGAACCCGTCCAGAGGAGCCGACTGGTTCGACGTATCTTCCAGGACTACGGAGCACTGGTTTTACTGGTGTGAAAGTGAAGCTGCACACTCACACTGACAGAAGCCGGAGTTCTTGATGCGGCTGAGAGGATAAACGCTGTCGTAGTGGTTCCCGTTCAGAAAACACAGCCGCACCTGGACGGAGGAGAAGAGCCGAGTCAGCGTTTTCACACACGCCGCTCGTTTCAAAGTGAATTCTCAGGTTTTAGTGTAAAAGCATCAGTTACGGCCTCGTTTTAAAAACATCACCACAACATGGAAGAACTTCAGAGGATCCATTTTTATTTGTTTTCAAGTCTTCCACAACTTCTTTGACTGCTACTATTAAAACAACAAACCGTCTTAAAATTAAGATTTTTTTATTTTTTTAAACTTGGACTTAAATAAAAACGTTTTATTTTGGATCAACGTCTGAACAAAGAACAGTACAGTAAACCCAAACTCCTGAACATAAACAAAGAGTTCATAAACCCCGAACCCCTTAAACAATGAACCATAAATAAAGGTTGATTAAATAAAGTTATCATTAAAGGTGTTGACTGTAAAAACATTCTGACCTTGTCCTGGAAGTTGTTGTCGGTGATGTTGACGGCAGGTTTCCCGGGTTCCTGGAAGATCTGAAAGTCCCTCCTGAAGGAAAACACAGAGAGAACATGTGAAGCTGGGACGCTTCGTCTGAAACAATAAACCAGGTTCTGAACACGACCCACTTCGTGCAGGACGGGTCCATACGAAACATCCTCAGACAAACTACCGTATTTCCGGTCTATAAGTCACACCTTTTTGCCTAATTTGCATGCCCTGCGACTTATAGAGAGGTGAGACTTGTTTATGGACTTTTTTCCATATTTTTAGACCAATTTTTGGCTCAGATATGACCGTTTTTCATTTTGGCAAAAAATGGTGCAGTACCAATTTCGGCCGCTAGGGGTGCAGTACCACTTTTGTCCGCTAGGGTACACCGATCGTTCCCACCTCATGTGTCCGATGGCAGCCTCCTCTGGTCGGACTGACTCTGTCGCTGCCCGGCCTCCTGCTCTGGAGGGTTGAACTACTGTTAGCTGTGTTTGTTAGCAACAACTGTTACTATTTATCTAAATAACTCATGAACTACAGGACAGATTTTCTTTAAACTTACAGAAAGTAATTACTTGGTGGTCATTTACAAACTTGTTAGCTGTTGGGAGTTGTTAGAGCTAAAATTAGATTTATTTATAATTTATTTTTGCAGCGCGCGCGACCGTTTGGAAGACGTCAAAGCGAAACAATTTAAATCCAGCAGATTTGACCATTTCATGAATTTATTAAGAAACGGTTAAGCTAAGACACATCTTTGCTATAATTTTTAGCAAACAAATAATTGTTTTTAAGTGTTAATCTTGTTAAAAGTCCTTCCGTGCATGCTTCTGTGGCCCCCATTTTCAGCAGGGCAAATGAGGCGCTGACGCGTCGCGTAGCGGTGACGCATAATAGATGCGACTTAAAGGGGACCAAATGTAGGATATATAATTTTTTGTGGTTTATCTGTGGGCTATCCAGACCATTTTCAGTCAATTTTATACACAAAATAATGCTTGGATAATAAAATATCCCCTTTCTAATTCTGCCAAATTTCACTTCCGTTCTAAACGACCGGTTTATGAATAATGAGGTCTGAAAGCCACGCCCTACAAAGACCTATTTACATTAACTACGCCCTCTGCAACAGCCAGTATCTCTAATATGTTGTTATTTTAAAATTAGCTCTTTTTTATTACTCATTTGACTTACTGTTAGTGCTAGTAGCTTAAGATAACTTACCAAAAGCCCTCTGCGCGCGCCGCCATTTGCAGCTCCTTTTTTTAGCATTAGCCCACCTTCGAGGCTAATGATAGCTTTTCCTCAAACGAGCGGGCGGTGTTAGCTCCGCTCGTTGCATGCGGCGCTTTTGGGAGCGATCACTGCTTCAGTCCACACACAAAGTTCACAGAATGTCTCCAGTTAATTTATCCGCATGAGGCAACCTTTGACCGGACCCCCGGACCTCAAAAGTCAGTAGCTCCCAACAACTCCCGCACGCAGATGGTGTCTTCGCCGGCGGTCTGCAAAACAAAAGGCTTAAAAAAAAAAAAAAAGGGATGCCGCGACCGAGAGGCGAACCCGTGTCCTTCGGATGACGAGTCCGGTTCACTACCTCTGGGCCAACCGGGCAGTTATGCAAAAAGCAGTCTTTCATCGTATAAGAAATAATCACAACCACCTACATTTAGAACGCTGAAGTTTTGATTAGATTTTGATGAAGTGAAAGGTATTCTTAAAATAAATAAGTTGCTAATCTGAAAATATATCGATCAGTGGTGCTTGATGGTACAGACTGTCGCCCCGCGAGAGAGTGTGTGTGTGCACAGTTTTCTGCCGGCTGCGCGTTGGGAGCGATATTACACTAAAAATTGAACTAAAACGTAAAAATAACAATTATAAAGTATTATTATGTCGATGTATATATCTAGTCTCACCCCGATTTCTCCGAAACAAAAGGCTTTAAAAAAAGGGGGAAAAAAAAGATGCCGTTGACAGGATGCGATCTCCGCTCTCCTGCGTGGCGCTCAAGTGTCGTAACCGCTCAACCAAACTGACAGTTGTGCAAAAGTAGTCCTTCATCATATAAGAAACAAGTCCAAACCGCGAGAGTGTGTGTGCACAGTTTCAACGAGACAGAGTTCATTCAAACAAGGTAATAAAACATTCTGGTTTTACTCGAGATGTGCTGCATGGCTGGAGCAGGGCAAACCCCTAGCCCCCCGGGGGCTAAATAAATGAATAAATGACCGCCAGGTCAGCTCCTAAACCGCTAGGCAACCGTGACATCTTTTATACTCAAGTGGGTGGAGCATCACCAGGGGTTGCTAGGTGAGGGGCTGGACTCAGGTTTGAGGTGATTGGCTACGGTTTGTGACGTCACAAACCGCAGGAAGTGTGAAACGAAGCGTTTTTAATCACAGACAAATAAATCTACTTAGAGTAAATAAACCACTGGGTGCATTTTTTTGGCACAAGGACTGTTTTTTTATGAAGTAAATACCCAAAGTTGAGTAAAAAAACATTAAAAAGTGAATTTTGCATGTATGGTCCCCTTTAAATAAAGGCGTGACACGTTTATGGTTTTTTCCAATTTATTGCCAATAATTGGACAAAGCAACTTAGAGCGGTGCAACTTATCAGGTGGAAAATACGGTACTCCTGAAGTTCAGGTCTTCTACCAGGAAGCTCTTCAGAAACAATCCTCTGTACAGTAGTTATTTCTTAGAACCGAGTGAAGGTTTAGGCATTGTTCTCTCTGTTCAGGTTTCAGCAGCTCGTTCCTCAGCTTCTGTTTCAGCAGTTCCTTTATCCAAACGTTCGGCTCATTCAGGACCTGCTCTGACTTTCTGTTCAGCTTCTCAGACACGTTTTCTTACTGAAACGGAACGAAGCTCTCAACACCTCCTTCAAACGCTTCGTGCCGTTTACAACCTTCTCGTTTCACATTTCTAGCTTCTTGTTAGACGTCTAAGCTAGTTCAATCATCTGGACAGTTCCGTTTTTTTGTTGAGACGTTTCGCCCTCTATCCAAAACAGGCGAAACGTCTCAACAAAGAACGGAACTGTCCAGATGACCTGACTGAACATTGTTGGCAACAGCTGCTGTTTGAATAAATCGGACTTGTTTTGGATCCAGAAACCTTCAGTTTCACACAACGAGGGCTGTTGTGAATGAACGGACGAGCCCCAGTAGAAAAGATGTGGGTTCACTCAAAAAATGCGTCGTGTGGACGGGACCAGTTGTTCTCGCAGGGTTTCAGATTGACGAAGTCTTCTGGATGAAAAACGTTTCAACAAAGAAGAACCCGTCCAGAGGACCTGACTCAACCTTGTTGGATTATTGAGCAGCATCAGGACTTCTTCTCATAATTTGACCTTTTAGCCTCTTTTCAGCAACTTTTTTCAGCCAGTTTCAGCTTTTTTTTCCCTGCACATTTCAGGTTCTTTATTTCACCTCCATCTTCTAGCACTTATCTGAAGTTGGGTCGAAGAGGCTCCACTCCCCAGGACGACGGAGCTCCTCACCTCGTCTCCAGGGCTGAGCCCAGTCACCTGACAGAGGAAGCTCATCTCAGCTACCTGTGTCCAGCACATCGTTCTTTCGGTCATGATCCAAACCTTATGACCACAGGTGAGGACTGGAACGTAGACCGACCGGTAAACAGAGAGCTTTGTCTTTTGACTCGGCTCTTTCTTCACCACAGCAGACCAAAGCAATGCTCTCATTACTGAAGATGAAGCCCCAACCCGTTGATACATCTCCTGCTCCATCCATCTTACCATCAAGTCACCCAGTTACTGGAACTCCTCCACCAGAGGCAAAGCCCCCAACCCAACGGTTGCATTTCACCTGTTTCTGGTGGAGAACCAAGGCCTCAGACTTAGAGGAACAGATTCTCATCCCAGCTGCGAACCGCCCCAGTGAAGGTCTTGGCCTGAAGACGCCAACAGAACCACATCATCCACATAAAACAGAGGAGACCCTGAGGTTCCCAAACCAGACCCCCTCCTCTCCACGACTGTGCCTCAAGATTCCTCTCCATGAAAACCACAAACAGGATCGGAGACAAGGGACAGCCCTGACAGAGTCCAAACCTGGACTGAGCAAGACTTTGTGCCAAGAACGTGGACTTTGGCTCAACAAGGACTGGACAGCAGGCAATCCATACTCCTGAAGGACCCCCCACAGAACGCCTCGAGGAACACAGGCACAAGTCGTCTTCAGTTCCACAAAACGTACTGGAGAGGAAAACTCCCATGACCCCCTTAGCAACTCTGCAAGGGTGAAGGTCTGGTCCACTGATCCAGGATAGAAGCCACGCTGTTCCTCCTGAACACCCGGGAGTAAACTTCCCTGGGCGAGAAGTGTGACCCCACGATAGCTGGAACACACTCTCTGGTCCTCTTTCAAAAATGGGAACCACCCCCCTGGTACTGTCCCTGTCCTCCATGTGACTCTGAAGAGACGTGTGAACCGTGACAGCCCCACAACATCCAGAGCCTTCAGCATCTTGGGGCAAATCTCGTCCACCCCTGACACCATGCCACGAGGAGCGTAGACTTCTTCAGTGACCTCTGCCATGGTAATGGACTCGTCTTGTCCCCCTCAGTCCTCAGACTACAAGGTCGACATGGTGGGTGGATTAAGGAGATCCTCAAAGTGCTCCTACCACAACTCAGCATCTTTCTTCTTATATTCAGCAAATTCTGCTTAGTGAGGCATTTTCTACACATTTCAGCTGTTTTTCTGCTGCTTTCAGCTCAGGTTTTCCTGCTTTCAGCTCGTATTCTCTGCTTTCAGCTCGTATTCTCTGCTTTCAGCTCGTATTCTCTGCTTTCAGCTCGTATTTTCTGCTTTCAGCTCGTATTTTCTGCTTTCAGCTCGTATTTTCTGCTTTCAGCTCGTATTTTCTGCTTTCAGCTCGTATTTTCCTGCTTTCAGCCCGTATTTTCCTGCTTTCAGTTCACCTTTTCCTGCTTTCAGCTCACCTTTTCCTGCTTTCAGCTCGTATTTTCCTTCTTTCAGCTCACATTTTCCTGCTTTCAGCTCACGTCTTCCTGCTTTCAGCTCGTATTTTCCTGCTTTCAGCTTACGTTTTCCTGCTTTCAGCTTACGTTTTCCTGCTTTCAGCTTACTTTTCCTGCTTTCAGCTTACGTTTTCCTGCTTTCAGCTCACGTTTTCCTGCTTTCAGCTCACGTTTTCCTGCTTTCAGCTCACGTTTTCCTGCTTTCAGCTCACGTTTTCCTGCTTTCAGCTCGTAATTTCCTGCCTTCAGCTCACATTTTCCTGCCTTCAGCTCACGTCTTCCTGCTTTCAGCTCGTATTTTCCTGCTTTCAGCTCGTATTTTCCTGCTTTCAGCTCGTATTTTCCTGCTTTCAGCTTACGTTTTCCTGCTTTCAGCTCACGTTTCCTGCTTTCAGCTCACATTTTCCTGCTTTCAGCTCACATTTTCCTGCTTTCAGCTCACATTTTCCTGCTTTCAGCTCGTATTTTCCTGCTTTCAGCTCGTATTTTCCTGCTTTCAGCTCGTATTTTCCTGCTTTCAGCTCGTGTTTTCCTGCTTTCAGCTTACGTTTTCCTGCTTTCAGCTTACGTTTTCCTGCTTTCAGCTCACGTTTTCCTGCTTTCAGCTCACGTTTTCCTGCTTTCAGCTCACGTTTTCCTGCTTTCAGCTCACGTTTTCCTGCTTTCAGCTCACATTTTCCTGCTTTCAGCTCACATTTTCCTGCTTTCAGCTCACCTTTTTCTGCTTTCAGCTCGGATTTTCTGCTTTCAGCTCACACTTTCCTGTTTTCAGCTCACATTTTCTTGCTTTCAGCTCGTATTTTCCTGCTTTCAGCTCGTATTTTCCTGCTTTCAGCTCATATTTTCCTGCTTTCAGCTCATATTTTCCTGCTTTCAGCTCGTATTTTCCTGCTTTCAGCTCGTATTTTCCTGCTTTCAGCTCATATTTTCCTGCTTTCAGCTCATATTTTCCTGCTTTCAGCTCATATTTTCCTGCTTTCAGCTCATATTTTCCTGCTTTCAGCTCGTATTTTCCTGCTTTCAGCTCGTATTTTCCTGCTTTCAGCTCACGTTTTCCTGCTTTCAGCTCGTATTTCCCTGCTTTCAGCTCGTATTTTCCTGCTTTCAGCTCACGTTTTCCCGCTTTCAGCTCGCATTTCCCTGCTTTCAGCTCGTATTTTCCTGCTTTCAGCTCATATTTTCCTGCTTTCAGCTCATATTTTCCTGCTTTCAGCTCGTATTTTCCTGCTTTCAGCTCGTATTTTCCTGCTTTCAGCTCACGTTTTCCTGCTTTCAGCTCGTATTTCCCTGCTTTCAGCTCGTATTTTCCTGCTTTCAGCTCGTATTTTCCTGTTTTCATTAACAGTTTAGCGACAAAACCTTTTCAGATGGTTTCAAGTTAAAAAAATCATTCAGCGAGAAAAATCCACTGCATTTTCACAGGAACTGATTTTCCTCTAGCTGTTTTTGAAACGGATCATTTTTCACTGTCAGCTGCGCCAGGGAAATCCCTTCATATGATGTTTGACTTCATTGTGAAACTTGGCGATTCTCCTTTTCATGCCGAACATTTCAAAGAGCATTAAAAAAACATTAATAAAGTATTTAATCCTGTGAAAGTCATGTTGTGTTAGTTATTTAAATAATTAAAAACACACTTCATGTTTAAAAAGAAGTAAAATGTTCGCCTCACTTGTAGATGACAGCCAGCGCGTTTATCTCCACCTCTCCGACCCATTGCTGGTAAAAAAAAAACAAAGTTTAGTTTTATTTGATGACGAGTTTAATTAAAAATAAAAAGGATGTGCTGAGGTTTTACCTGCGGGTCCTGGAGCTTCAGCAGATACTCCTCAAAGTCTCCTTCAATAAACTGAAAGAGACGAAACGCAGCGAGCTTCAGAGCAGGAACGAGGAAAACAACTCCGCATGTTAAACGTCTTTCATTTCAAGTTACAGATTATAATAAAATTTAAGAAGTTTTCTTTATAAACAGAGTCAAATCCAGGATTCTGTTTCCAAAGGACGTTAAATAAAACTGAATAAAGAAATTGTTTTGTCCACCAGAAACAGCAAAAATCACGTGAAACTCTCATTTTGCTTCTTTGGAGAACAAAAATCTTTAAAATAAACTTTTTAAAAACATAATCCAGATATCTTAAACCTGCGTAAAGTTCAGTTTGAGCTGCAGTCAGATTAAATAAATAAAACACACCTGGAATAAAAAAAAGATCTTAACAGTTAAAACTCAGAAAACCAAAATTATAACCAGCTCAGACTTAAAACTTTTAGACAAAATAAATCTCAGTTCACTAAAGCAGCAGTTCCGAACCCTGGTCCTTGAGGAACACCATCCTGCATGGTTTAGTTGTTTACCTGATTTGAATGAACAGGTGATGTAATTCAATCACTGAATCAGATGTGTCGGAGCAGAGAAACATCTGAAACATGCAGGATGGTGTTCCTCAGGGACCACAGTTGGGACCACTGCAACTAAAAACAAACCTTTTTTAAATATCAAACTAAAGAAACCCAGAAGAAACCTCTCGGTGTCGATGGTTTGGTTGTTTTTGAAGCCTTTGCAGCTGAAAGCAGAACAAATGAAGCCTCGCTCGCCTCAGACCAGTCTGACCTAACCGCTGCCCCAAAGAACCAGAACCCTTCATGATGACCCGTAGGGCTGTGCGATATGACGATATATATCGTGGGGACGATAGAAACGTGTCTATCGTGCTACTTTCCTTCTATCGTCTCTATCGTGATAAATAAGAATAAAAAAATAACTGTCGCAAAGAAGCTTCATATGGGGTTTTGCGAGATGACGGCGCTGCTTTATGTTTGACGCACGCGCGGGTTTGCGACACATGCTTTACGTTGTTAAACTCGAGAGCAACAGAGCCGCAGGCGCATGAAGCCGGTGTCTCAACAAGGAGAAAACAGCTGCACAGGCAGCCCAAGAAGAATAACTTTTACCAAAAAGAGGGGGAAGCTCACCTTGTTAGCTTCCATTATTTCGCTCCGCTGAAACTCGGAGACAAAATGGGTCCAGAGGACACGAACCCAGAGTCCAACCGAGTCCGAACTCGGGTCCAGTTAACCAATACAAAACAGACCAGAGACACAACAGAACCGCAATCAAACGCAACGTTTTCTCTTTTCTGTTTCTTGCTTTGTTTACTCAAACTTCAGAGCGGATTTCTTCTTCGTGAGTTTCATTAGCAGCTGTTGTTTTACCGCCACCTGCAGGAAAAATTTGGACCAAAGTAGAAAAGGAGTTGTTTGTTTGTTTGTTAGTTTATTCATTTTATAATATGAAATACAACAATTAACGTATTCATAATAGAAAAAAATAAAAAAATAAAATGAAAGGTAGCAGATGAAGAATAAATCTTATTAAATCTGCTCCTTATTCATCTAATAACAGTTCAAACAATATTTTCTATAATAACAAAATAAGTAAATAACTCAGTCAATTTTCAATTCACATATATCACACATTAAATTAGATTCATTTTTTTTTTTTAGCAATTCATTTTTTACCAGTTTCTTAAATACAAGGAATGATTTGGCTTCCTTAACATTTGTCATTTGGCATTAAGTCATTCCATAATCGTACTCCTTGAATTAAGGTAGATCTAGTTTCTACTTTGGTCCAAATTTCCTTGTTCGTTTTGTTCACATTCTTATAATTGTAACTATCTGTAGTAAAATAATAAAATAAAAAAACTTTGGTCCAAATTTTTCCTGTACACACACACACATCGTGTTGTATATATCGTGATATATATCGTTATCGTGATATAAAAAAGTCCATATCGTGATATATGATTTTTTCCATATCGCCCAGCCCTAGAAACCGGGTCGGACTCGTGTTTCAGTTGATCTGCTTTGATCATAAAAACTAAACAATTCATTTTCAGATCTGACTAAACATCTTTAAGACGTTTTAATAACCAGAGAGGTTTCTGGGACAACATCCATATAAAGTATTTATCCAATAAAACGTTGGGCTTCTTTAATAAACGTCTTGTTGTCTTCAATGTTCTGGATAAAACTAGATGGTAGAAAACATGAAGCCTGCAGGAAGACGCTCGAGTCGATCACCCTTTTATTATTTTGGTGTTTCAAAGTCAAAGTCAAAGTCAAAGTCAACGTTATTGTCAGAACTACAATATGTACAGGACATACACAGGATTGAAATTGCGTTTCTCTCAGTCCCTCGGTGCAACAGTAACCATCTAAACACTAAACACTAAAACATTTAATAAACATAAGCATAAAATAGTAAAAATTTAACACTGTCCTGAGTAGGGGTGCAACAACGAATCGATAAAATCGATAAAAATCGATTTTTAAAAGTGTTGGCAACGAATTTCATCATCGATTCGTTGTGTCGCGCGATTATGCATCTTTCACGGCGCCGCGGAGCTGTTTTGTTCACCGGTAAAGCTTTGTCAAAGCTGGCTGAGCCTGGCTGAATAAAGTTTGAAAAAAAAAAACAAAAAACTGCAGCGTCAGCGTGCTGCGCCTGCGCGTGTGTGTGGCTTCTGAACAGAGCGAGGAGGGAGGAGGAAACAGCAGAGACTGTTTTCAAAGTCTATTTTACAATGACCGACGCGACGCAGAGAAAACTGTAAATAAGTCCTACAACGTGTGGGAGTTCGACGCTTCATAAAGATGAAAAAGCTTTGAAAAGTGACGACGCGACACGAGATAACCACGCAGATGAAATGTAAACATGACGGGCTTCACCACGGTGTGAATGAAGGAAGAGCAGCAGGTACAAGTCAAAACATATTTGTTCTGTTTCAAAGAGAGAAAACGTGATGCCAGTGTCTCTGGTAGCTGAAGCTGCTTGTTTCTTAGCTGTGACAGAGAATGTGTGTGTT
>JBBPBX010049567.1:13628-25302 GCA_038048925.1 Garcialebias charrua
CGGACCTGCCTGTTTACCTCCGTTGCACCCCTCAACGGCCTGCTGGGAGATGTCGCTCCAGATGCCGGGGAAAATGAGCTTGCCGGCTGGTGAAGCTTAAAGCCCTGCATGCTGCATCTTCCTCTCACCTGATGGCCATGATTTCCATTGCCAGCTTCCCGCGTGCCCGGACCAGGTAAACAACGGGAGTTGGTGGCCGGCGCAGCTCACTGCTGGTCCCGGAGAAGCTGTTACTGAAAACCTGCGGCCGCTGGCCCACGCTTACTCCACCGCTGCTCGAACCACCTCGGTTAACATCAGGATGTGTGTGGTCAACGCAAGATCGATCACCAACAAAACTTTCATCCTTAGGGATTACTTTCAAGAGCACGATTTGGACTTTTACAGTATCACAGAGACTTGGATGCTGCCGGGTGAGTCCAGAGTCTTGACGGAATTATTACCACCGAACTGTCTGTTTTTTAACGACCCGCAGCCATAATAATAATAATAATAATAATCATTTTATTTAAAAGCGCCTTTCAGGACACCCATAGCCTGGTTAAAACCAGATCCTTGTCCTTCACTTCGCTTCAGACTAGGGTCTGGACTTTCTCCATTGAGAAACGATTCTTGCTGGAGGCGTGGCCTCTGCTGATGGATGCTCCCCCGTGGTCTGCTGAACTTGACTTCAGCTCCGCCTCCTGCTGAATTTTCTCTCGCTGCCTTTGCATATTCTGTGTTTATATGTTAATAAAACGTTCTAATAAAATAAAATAAAACCATGGATCGCTGGTCCAACACACCAGAAGACCAGGAAATCTGATGGGACTCGGGCAGCAACGTAAAACCCGAGTTTAATTCTCTCGTGACAACCTCAGTCATTTCCTTGTTCATTTCACTCAGCGGAGGGAGAGGAGGAGGAGGAGGGAGCGATGATCACTTACTTTTGGCAAAAAAAAAAAGAAAACTCCAGATAAGGGATTAAGAAGGGGAAATTAATACATTTGTGTCACATATAAAACAGTCCTGCATCGCTTTGAATGAGAACATGCGAATGCTCGTTGGCTGCGCACTCCCCCGTGGTCTTCTGAACTTGACTTCAGCTCCGCCTCCTGCTGAATTTTCTCTCGCTGCCTTTGCATATTCTGTGTTTATAATGTTAATAAAACGTTCTAATAAAATAAAATAAAACCATGGATCGCTGGTCCAACACACCAGAAGACCAGGAAATCTGATGGGACTCGGGCAGCAACGTAAAACCCGAGTTTAATTCTCTCGTGACAACCTGAGACGTTTCCTCATCAGCGGAGGGAGAGGAGGAGGAGGGAGCGAGCGATCACTTGACTTTTGGCCAAAAAAACAAAAGAAAACTCCAGATAAGGGATTAAGAAGGGGAATTTAATACATTTGTGTCACATATAAAACAGTCCTGCATCGCTTTGCATCGCTTTGAATGAGAACATGCGAATGCTCGCTGGCTGCGCTGGGACAGGTGGGGACGTGGGTTAGGGGCCAAAAACTCCGCCCCTTCTGTTCTCTGATTGGTCCGGTCAAAATTCGGCCGGAGAAATCGTTGTCTATGGGAGAAGTCCCAGACTGTGCAGTGAAGGGAAATGAGAATTGAGCAGAGCTGTGCAGGAAGGCAAGGGCCAGGCTAGGACACCCAAGGACACTTAACAAACCAACACAGTGTAATACAAAGCAAACATTATCAGTGACAAATTGAAATATAAAATACATAAAGGATATAAAATGGAAGATTAAAAACATTTGTTAAAGTTAGTGATAAGCTAGTCTAAAGAGATGGGTTTTCAGGGCAGTCTTGAACAGAGAAAGGGAGGTGGTGTTTCGAAGGTCTGGTGGTAGGGCGTTCCAGAGGTGAGGGGCAAGAGCAGGTGAAGGCCCTGCTCCCCATGGTGGAGAGGCAGGCAGAGGGTACATGGAGATGTAGCGAAGAGGAGGATCTGAGAGAGCGTGATGGGATGGGGATTTGGAGGAGGTCAGATAGATAAGGAGGGGCAAGGTTGTGGATAGCTTTGAACGTGAGGAGTAGAATTTTGAAGATGATACGTGATTTAACCGGGAGCCAGTGGAGCTGCTGCAGGACGGGAGTGATGTGGTTATAGTAGGAGGTTTGAGTGATGACACGGGCAGCTGAGTTCTGGACCATCTGTAACTTGTGGAGAGATTTGTTGGGGAGGCCATAGAGAAGGGAGTTGCAGTAGTCAATACGGGAAGTCACAAGACTGTGCACCAGGATGGCTGTGGAGCGGGGTGTGAGAGAAGGACGGAGATATAATAATAATAATAATGTCTATTCCTGTCATCTGCATATGTTCCCATACACAGACGAAATTCGTCTCTGCATTTAACCCAACCACCTACCAGGTGGTGCAGTGAGCAGCCCGAAAGCGCCCGGGGAGCTGGAGAAATAGGTGTGCACTCATAGACACCCCAAGCTAGGTAGTGGCCGGGGCGCGAACCCGCGACCCTCGGATCCGTAGTCAAAAGCCCTGCCACTAGACCATCTTGGCTGGTTAATATTACGGAGGTGGAAATAGGCAGACCGAGTAATATTGTTGATGTGTGAAGTGAGGAAAGAGTGGTGTCGAGGATGACACCGAGGCTCTTGACCTGAGGGGAGGGGGATAGCAGAGAGTTGTTAAGGGGGACGAGAAGATGTTCTGATTTTGAAATAGAGTTTTTGGTACCGACGAGAATGACTTCTGTTTTGTTGCTGTTTAGTTGAAGGAAATTGTTAGAAAACCAGTGATTTAGCTCGTTGAGACAGTCGGTGAGGATGGAGGGTGGGTGGGTGGAGTTAGGTTTTGATGACAAGTAGAGCTGCGTGTCATCAGCATAGCAGTGGAAATGGACGCCGTGTTTGCGGAAGATGTGGCCTAGAGGAAGGAGGTAAATGATGAAGAGGAGGGGTCCGAGGACAGAGCCTTGGGGGACACCCGTGGAGACAGGGGAAGACGGCGTGGTGGTGGATTATTAACAATATTCAAATAAACTTTTGACTGTAAACATCTGTCCATCCTGGTTTCCTGCTACAGTTTTGAACTGACTATGTTTGAACTCGGCCATTTGCTTGCTACTTTATGCGCAGTCGTCTACCACCCACCTCGATCTAAGGATTTCATCAATTAATTTTCTGATTTCTTGGCTGAAATCACACCAAAATATGATCCTGTAGCCATTATTGGGGATTTTAATTTGCATGTGTGCTGTCATGAGAAACCCTTGGTTAAAGACTTTAGATTTATTGGACTCATTTAATCTAAATCAGGATGTAAACGGTACCTCCCATGAGCATGGACATACACTGGACCTTGTTTTAACTCGTGATGTGACTGTTACTAATTTTGAAATCGGTGATAATGTGTTTTCAGACCACTTTCCAGTCCGGTTTGAGTTCATCCTCCCCACATCTAACACCTTGACCGTGCATTCCTGCACGTTGCAGCCGGACCATTAACCATTTCATTGCCACACGTTTCACAGATGTTTACAAATCTGAAATGACAATTTAGCCCCCGGTGTTTCTCTCATCCACTGAGTAGCTGACATCCCAGTTCAACTCTGTCTGCTTAAAGGCTCTGGATCATGTTGCTCCTGTTAAATCAAGAAAATCAAAACTCAGAGCAGAACCTTTGCTGAATGATGTCACCAAGGCCGTTAGGCAGCAATGCAGGAGGGCGGAGCGCAAATGGAGAAAAGACAGGCTGCAGGTCTCTTTTCAAATACTAAGAGAGTTGGCGTTGTTATCTGAAAGCAATAAAAACTGCTAAATCAAAATACTTTTCTGATACCATTGCCTTAAACTCTCACAATCCTCGAGTTCTGTTCCCTACCCTAAATTCTTTTCTCCACCTCACTGAACCATCACCTCTGGAAGTTTTGACTGAGCTGTGTGAGAACTTCCTACATTTCTTTTTAGAAAAAATTGCGACCGCCCGGGCTCTCATTTCTCTTCAACCTCATGATCCATCCATCCCACCTCAATCTGTTGCTGTATTTGACTGTTCTATTTCATCCCTCCTGACCACCAGAGGCAGTGCTTAGCACTGAATGATCATTCTTACGCATGCAGAGTTCGAGCACAAATGACAACAAAGTCACCCCGTGACCTGCCGGGGACCCACGTGACTCTATATAGGCATGGGGCACCAGGCATACGATCCCTTTGTTCTTCTCGCGTACAGGTTTGTTGAGTACAGGCGTGCGGTTGTGTGAAGCTGGTTGCTTCTGTGTGTACCACTGCTTTCATAAACTGCTTGTTGCTAGTAGCCACGTGACCAAGTTTGGTCGGAGCAACGGGTAAGTCTCGCCCTCCAAGGGTTGCACAAGCTGTTTTCACCTTTACCAGATCTGCGACAACTTGTAAGTTTAGCTTTTTTGACTCTCCGGTGGTGTTTCTGCTCGTGTTAAGTTTTTTATTGCTTGTGTATTCAACTCTCCGGTAGCGTTTCTGCCCGCATTGAGTTAATTTTCCATTCTAGCCGTTTATCTGACTCACCTGTAGCGTTTCACTCGTGTTGAGTTTTCTATTGCTTGTTTACTCAACTCTCCGGTGGCGTTTCTGCCCACATTGAGTTAATTTTCCGTTCTAGCCATTTATCTGACTCACCTGTAGCGTTTCGCTCGTGTTGAGTTTTCTATTGCTTGTTCATTCAACTCTCCAGTGGCGTTTCTGCCCGCATTGAGTTAATTTTCTTTTCTAGCCGTTTATCTGACTCACCTGTAGCGTTTCGCTCGTGTTGAGTTTTCTATTGCTTGTTCATTCAACTCTCCGGTGGCGTTTCTGCCCGCATTGAGTTTATCTTTCATTCTGGTTGTTTATCTGACTCACCTGTAGCGTTTCGCTTGTGTTGAAGTTTTATATTGTTGTTTATTTCAACTTACCAGTGGCGTCTCTGCTCCACTGAGTTTTCTATTGTTGTTTATTTAAACTTACCAGTGGCGTCCTTGCTCCACTGAGTTTTCTATTGTTGTTTATTTAAACTTACCAATGGTATCTTTGCTCCACTGAGTTTTCTATTATTGTTTATTTAAACTTACCAGTGGTGTCTCTGCTCGCACTGAGTTTTCTATTATTGTTTATTTAAACTCACCTGTGGCGTCTCTGCTCCGCTGAGTTTTCTATTGTTGTTTATTTAAACTTACCAGTGGCGTCCCTGCTCCACTGAGTTTTCTATTATTGTTTATTTAAACTCACCAGTGGCGTCTCTGCTCCACTGTGTTTTCTATTGTTGTTTATTTAAACTTACCAGTGGTGTCTCTGCTCGCACTGAGTTTTCTATTATTGTTTATTTAAACTCACCAGTGGCGTCTCTGCTCATACTGATTTTCTGTTGTTGTTTATTTCAACTCACCAGTGTTGAACTCACCAACTCACCAACTCTGTTTGCGCTGAGTTGTTCTATAGTTTACATAAACTCACCAGTGGCATCTCTGCTCGCGCTAAGTTTGTAGCCTACATGGGTGTTTTGCCTACAAAAAAAGTCACCAGTGGCGTTTTCTGCTCGTGTTGACTTCTGTTGGTGACAGGCTGATCAAGCTTTTCAGCGGTATGATGCTAGAAAATTTGTACTGCTCGACCTGTCTGGTTACGCTTCAGCCCGAGGACGGGCATGACTCGTGTCCCTCCTGTCTCAGAGTGGGACATCTCCGGGAGGCGCTGTCAGATGACGCTTGCCCCAACTGTCGCATCATGCCCCGGTCGGTCAGACTGGATCAGTTGGCTGCGCTGGAGCGGCCTACCGACTAGGCAGGCGTTGCATAGCATAGCTCATTGCCTCCGGGTCAGGCGATGGTCAAACTGCCTACTGTGGCTATGCCTTTGCTGCCGGCGAAGTGAGCCAGGCGGCCCGATGCAAGGAGGTTGTCCACGAGAGTGGATCACCTCACTACCGAGCTGGCCCACATGAAGGCCCTCCTCCAGTCCTTTCAGGCTGATGGTGTTCGAGACAGGGCACTCCCTCCCGAGTGGGATGAAGTATCAGTCACTGGTGACGATGCTATTCTGGTGGCGGTCTCTGGTACCCATTTCTGTGAGGACCTTCCAGAGTTGGCCTCTGGGGCCTCTGGGTCTGGCTCCATTCCCTCCCAGGAAGATTCGGAGGAGTCTGTGACAGCTGTCATTCGAACGGCTCTTGCCAGTCTATGGATTGGTGTCCCTCAGGCCCAGCCTGCAGCATCCAGCACATTTTTTAGGCACAGTAGATCAGAGGCTGCCTTTGTGGTTCCTCTCTTGGAGGAGTATATAAAGGAACTACATGCTTGCTGGTCTGACACCAAGGTGTTTTCGCATCTGACAAGGGATGGCAATGTCCTGGTGACCATGAAGGAGGCACCCAAGGTTGGCTTGGGGCAGATGCCTACGGTGGAACTGAGCATTGCCTCTCTTATTATTCCACCTGATGAGACCTTGCGGCTCAATGCTTGTTGTCCACGACCTCAGTGCCGTATTAATGATGACCAAAAGAGAAGGTCATCAGTAATATGGCACTGAGGCCGTGGACAACAGGCATTGGGCCGCAAGGCCTATGATTCTGGGACCCGCATGGGCCAGATTGGGAACCCTCTTTCTCATCTTATGCTGGCCCTGTTTTCCTCTTTGGAATCTGTTCCAATGGACCACGCCTTGCAAGGCTTGGTTGATGAATCTCTGCAGGCCTTTGCTTTCATGACAAGGGTGATTGGACATACACTCTCCACGCTGGTGCGTGCTCGCCGCCAGTTCTGGCTGGCGCAGTCACCACTTACTGAACCTTGTAGGAGAACCCTCCGGGACCTATCTGTAGTTCCAGGGGAACTTTTTCGCTCTGCAGCATTGGACACCTTGGAACGTACGGCTCAGGCATCTTGGTCAAGGCAGCAGCTGGCAGGGCTTCACAGACGTGATTGCCAACCAGCTGGTGCTTGGATGGTAGCAGGTCCCTCACGGAGGTCCTCGCTCCCATCTCCTACTTCCATTGAGCCTCAGGATCTAACGCGGAGTCGGAGATCGGCCCAGAGACCTGCTCCAGATCAGAGGATTCAGGCTCGTGACCCAGGTGGGGCCAAGCCATCTCACCCTTTTCGACCGGCACAGTTTAGCCGGCGTCCTCCCAGACCTTCAAGGGTCAGGGGACATGCAGATGATGTCTTAAGGCCGGGGCAGAGCTCCGCGCTGTTGCCAGCACCGCGCCACGCCGTGTGAGCGCCGTGCGAGCACCGTTGCACAAGCCTTTGAACGCTCGCGTGAACTTGCCAAGCTCAAATTTTATGACCGCTCATGCGCGTGCGTTGTCTCACAACAAACTGCCCGGTCGCGGACTGTTTTGTATGTTACACAAATTTATTAAATATCCCTTCTTCATCACTGATCAGACTTTTCTTTTGTTTTTTTGCCAAAAGTCAAGTGATCGCTTGAAGCGGTCACCATTCACTTCCTCCTCCGATGAGGAGGAATGAATGAACTTGTCACAAGTGAACTAAACTCATGTCCAACGTGGATGCGCCAGCTTCTAAATATTTCCTGGTGTGCTTTTCTGCTGTGTGGGCTGAAGGACCAGCGCTCCCTGTTTTAATTGTATTTTAAAAAACTTTTTATGAACATATAAACACAGAAAACCGCTGCGCAGCCCTCTGCCTTTTCTTCTCACAGACCCGACATTCTTCTCAGACCCGACCTGTCAATCAAATCAGTAGGCTGTCAGCAAATGACCAATCAGCGACCTCAATTTGTCCCGTAGCTAAACGCTCCGCCCTGCTTCTGCTCAAATGACATCAAATATTTGGAGCGAAAACGTTGGAGCCACACGCTGCTTCACGCTGAGCTCTGCTATGAACCCCCCACATACAGCGCACGCGCGTGGCGCGGGGCTCGGTCCAGCGCGGAGCTCTGCGCCGGCCTTTATGGCCAGCTGGCGGTTATTTTACCCCGGGACATCTCAAATACTGGGCTGCCCACACCCTGGACTTGTGGGTGTTGTCCACCCTGTCCCGGGAGTATCGTCTTCAATTCCGCCTGCCAGCCACCCGTCCCTGGCCGAGTCAGGATGACTGTGATCCGTGACCGGGTGAAGGTGCAGGCACTGAACTAAGAAATCTGCACCTTGCTGGTCGAGGGAGCAATAGTGCCTGTGGATCCCTTGCTGGATCCAGGGGGCTTTTATTCCATGCATTTTCTAGTTCCGCGAGATACCCGATTGGTGTTCCAACATGTGGGATGCCTAGGCTTGCAGGTGAACATGGAGAAAAGCAATCTGACTCCCTCACAGGAGACCATCTTTTTGGGCATTGCCATGGACTCAATCTCAATGACTGCTTGCCCGTCACCCCAGCAGGTCAACGGTATATTGAACATGCTCCCATACTTCAGGTGTATCATGGCACTGCCTCTGGTGTGGTATATTCGACTTCTAGGGGTGCTTACAGCTGCATCTGCCGTGGTGCCCTTGGGGCTGCTATCGTTACGGCCCCTTCAGATGTGGCTGAACGGCTTGAATTTAGACTCCTTGTGGCACATTCATTGTCTCAGAAAACTTTGGGTGGGCCCTCAGTGTCTCCAGTCTCTGTCCCAATGGAGGTTGAGGATGTTTATGACAGCGGGGGGTCCAGCTCAGTTCTCTCCCATGCCACCAAGAAGTTGTGTTTTCGGATGCATCCTCCATGGACTGGGGTGCCGCCTGACGGGGTCACATGGCATAGGGGACATGTCCTAGCGGCAGAGCAGGGGGCACATCAATGTCCTGGAATTACAGGCTGTGCTTCTGGCCCTTCGGAGCTTTCTTCCAGGCTTGCAGGGGAAGCATGTGCTAGTGAGGTCAGACAACACCACTGTAGTTTTTCACATCCACCACCAGGGGGGAACCAGGTCAAGGAAACTGCTATGCTTGACTCGACGACTTCTGATCTGGACTGCTCCATGCTTGGCCAGCCTCTGAGCAACCTACATCCCGGGGCTACAGAACATGCCGGCAGGTTTCCTATCTCGTCAGAAGTTGCTCCCAGGAGAGTTGAAGCTTCACCAAGAGGTGGTGGAAAGGATCTGGACACCCTATGGCAGAGCGGACGTGGACCTCTTTGCCTCAAGGTTCACATTTCACTGTCCCTTTGGTTCTCCTTGTACGACGGCAGCTGTCTGAGCCACGATACGCTGGCACACGACTGGCCCTGGACCCTCCTTTATGTTTTTCCACCATTCAGCCTATTTTTCAGACCCTCCTACGGGTTTGTCAGGAGGGGCACATGGTTCTACTGGTGGCCCCCTTCTGGCCAGCAAGGACTTGGTTCCCTCTACTGCGCGAGCTCAGCTCTGGCTCGCCAATGCGTCTCCCTTACAGGAGGGATATTCTTTCCCAGATGGACAGTCGGATTTTGCACCCCAAACCGGACGGACTCCAGCTCTGGGTCTGGCCCCTGCAGAGTTGGGGCCCATTTTTTCAAGATACACCGGGTCAGTGGGACATACAATGGTTAATGCGTGGGCGCCATCCACGTGAGCCATCTATGCTAATTAGTGGGTGGCTTTTGTGACCTGGTGCCATGATAAAGGGCAGGATCTGGTGCAGTGTTCACAGATGCGGATGTACCATTAAGGCGAAAGAGACGGTTGTCTAGGGCCCCCAATCAGCAGGGGCCCCCAATCAGCAGGGGCCCCGGCCCTGCCCCATCCCAGCCAGTCACCTACATCCCTAACATTGCTCCTGCTTGTTAATGTACATTTAACATAAAAATAATTATAGTTACGATGAAAACGATCATTAAAAACGCAATACAAAAAAAACGGTTGATTTCTGTACCCCCCTACTAAAATGGACTATTCCATCATGTCATCACCCAAAAATCCAGGAAGTGCTATATGCTAGTTGAGCGAGAAGCGGGAAGAGTACTTGGACAGAGGAGACGGAAAAAAGATGAAGCAAACGCGAAGATACGAAAGCGGAGCGGAAAAACGTAAAAAGCGTGAAAAAACCAAAACGTATGTTTCTAGACTACCGAAAGTGACAACGTTTTTTAATGGGTCTAAAACTTCATCAACTGCTAATAATGACGGGCGGCCCATTGAAAGTGTGGGGGAACCGGACAGGAAGAAGTGAATACCGCCGAGGAAGGGACTCTTAAAGACAAAGATGAGGTATGAGTTTTAGGAATTATTTTGTATGTTGGGTAAAATAAATCCTGACAGTAATCAGCTGAGACAACCACTATTTTCATGTTCTAAGATTTTCGGCCTTAATCTTCTGACTTAAACGAGAAGAGATAGAGGGGATTTTATATTTTACCTACTTTAGCTCCCTACCCTGCTTGTTTATTATATTATTAAAATATACGGACTATACATTGAATAGAATATATCTAAAATATTCCACAGTTATTTATTACTTTTTTCTCAACCCTTTTACAAAATATTTGACTGTTATTTGACTATCAGACTATCAGACTATATGACTATCAGACTATCGTTGTTTTGTTATTTGGTCCATATTCCCTCTATTAATAACATTACAAAGCACAACTTATAGTTTTCAGAGTAATGCAAAAACTTGTTTTTTAATAATGACTGGTTTGCTTTGGACAGAAATGCCACTGTTAGTTTAAAACAACAGAATCAAAAGGCTAGGATTACTAAATTAAATTGGTATCTAAAATGTAAAAATTGATATAAATGAAAAGTGACATTATTTGAGCCATTTAGTTTAAAGTCTGTGTAAGTATTAAGGTTTAAAAAGAAGTCAAAACTTTCAGTCTTAATTATGGAAACTTGGATAAATGAGAGCCTTCATATGTATTAAATGTAATAATTCCTTTTAGCCTGCTGTGAGTCAAAAAGTCCCTTCACTCTCTGGTGGTCGTGTTTTGGTAGATGATCCAGCACTATGGCCAAAAGACTTTTGCCTGGACATCTTGCTGTTCATATCGAGCGTAAGTCTGTGAATTTATCTCAAAGTACCACATCTCAACTACACACACTCACTTTTTCCACATTGATCAAACAACTGTTCCCTGTTACAGAATATGTAATATAACATTAAAAGAATTAAAGTTGTGAAAATCTTCTAATTTAGGAAAATATATTTCTACTGTATTGCTCATATCTACCCTCTCTATTCGTTTGTGTTTATTTAGTGTTGTTGAATTTTGGTGTAAGACTTGATTTAGAGCCTTTTATTGCACTAATAAAACATGTTTTACAAAAGACTTTAAAGGATAGTTGTACCTTATTAAAGTAGAGAAAAAAACATTTGTTTTTGTCTAGTTCCCAGTATTAGAGTATGAACATGAAAATATTTTACCTTCAGGGCAAGGCCTAATGGTATGGCTGACTTGGGGGAGGGCCCCTTTACAAAGGTTTGCCTGGGGCCCCAAAATGTCTAAGGCCCTGTTTACACGGAGCGTATTTTGAGTGGAACCGCTCCTTTCTCTCTGCGTCTTTGCTTATCGTTGACACAAGTTCACTGGCCCCCTTCTTTGCATCCAATGCTTTTCTGATACACCGCTTAGGGTGGAGGTTTTTCGCTCATCCCCCGTTGATAATGTAAACATCTCCCGCTGATCTTTTGTATGAACACAAGCGCGCAGCTCGCACGCGCGGACAGCCGGCATTTCTAACAATGGCGGTGGACTGGACACACAACTTTCTGAACTACAGCTGATGGAATATATTTTGAGTCTCATATTTAATTAATCTACACCTTAA
>JBBPBX010049568.1:0-25302 GCA_038048925.1 Garcialebias charrua
TGGGGGAATCCCAAGGCGTTCCCAGGCCAGCCGAGAAACATAGTCCCTCCAGCGTGTCCTGGGTCTTCCTCTGGGTCTCCTCCCGGTGGGACATGCCCGGAACACCTCACCAGGGAGGCGTCCAGGAGGCATCCTAACCAGATGCCCGAGCCACCTCAACTGGCTCCTCTCGATGTGGAGAAGCAGCGGCTCTACTCCGAGTCCCTCCCGGATGACTGAGCTTCTCACCCTATCTCTAAGGGAGAGTCCAGACACCCTGCGGAGAAAACTCATTTCAGCCGCTTGTATCCGAGATCTCGTTCTTTCGGTCACAACCCAAAGCTCATGACCATAGATGAGGGTGGGAACGTAGATCGGTAAATTGAGAGCTTTGCCTTTTGACTCAGCTCTCTCTTCACCACGACAGACCGGTACAGCGCCCGCTTCACTGCGGACGCTGCACCTATCCGCCTATCGATCTCACGCTCCAGTTTTCCCTCATTCGTGAACAAGACCCGAGATACTTAAACTCCTCCACTTGGGGCAGGACCTCCTCCCCGACCCGGAGAGGGCATGCTACCCTTTTCCGGCTCAAGACCATGGCCTCGGATTTGGAGGAACTGATCCTCATCCCGGCCGCATCACACTCGGCTGCAAACCGCTCCAGTGAAAGCTGTAAATCACGAACTGATGAAGCCAATAGGACCACATCATCTGCAAAAAACAGAGAAGCGATTCTAAGGTCACCAAAACGGATCCTCTCAACACCTTGGCTGCGCCTAGAAATTCTGTCCATAAAAGTTATGAACAGAATCGGTGACAAAGGGCAACCTTGGCGGAGTCCAACTCTCACCGGAAACGAGCCTGACTTACTGCCGGCAATGCGGACCAAGCTCTGACACCGGTCGTACAGGGACCTAACAGCCCATATCAAAGGGCCTGGTACCCCATACTCCCGGAGTACCCCCCACAGAACCCCCCGAGGGACGCGGTCGAATGCCTTTTCCAAGTCCACAAAGCACATGTAAACTGGTTGGGCAAACTCCCACGCACCCTCCAGGACCCTGCTGAGGGTGTAGAGCTGGTCCAGTGTTCCACGACCAGCACGAAAACCACATTGCTCCTCCTGAATCCGAGGTTCGACTATCCGACGGACCCTCCTCTCCAGAACCCCTGAATAGACCTTACCAGGGAGGCTTAAGAGTGTGATCCCCCTATAGTTGGAACACACCCTACGGTCCCCCTTTTTGAATAGGGGAACCACCACCCCAGTCTGCCAATCCAAGGGAACTGCCCCCGATGTCCACGCGATATTGCAGAGTCGCGTAAGCCAACACAACCCCACAACATCCAGAGCCCTAAGGAACTCAGGGCGAATCTCATCCACCCCCGGAGCCCTGCCACCGCAGAGCTTTTTAACCACCTCGGTGACCTCAGCACCAGAGATTGGAGAGCCCGACCCAAAGTCCCCAGGCTCCGCTTCCTCAGTGGAAGACGTGCCAGTAGGATTGAGGAGGTCTTCGAAGTATTCCGCCCACCGACTCACAACATCCCGAGTTGAGGTCAACAGCACGCCATCCCCACCATAAATGGTGTTGGTCGCGTACCGCTTTCCCCCCCTGAGACGCCGGATGGTGGACCAGAATCGCCTCGAAGCCGTACGGAAGTCATTCTCCATGGCCTCTCCGAACTCCTCCCACGCCCGAGTTTTTGCCTCAGCAACCACCCGAGCCGCATGCCGCTTGGACTGTCGGTACCTATCTGCTGCTTCCGGGGTCCCACAGGCCAAAAAGGCCCAATAGGACTCCTTCTTCAGCATGACAGCATCCCTCACCGCCGGTGTCCACCACCGGGTTCGAGGGTTGCCACCACGACAGGCACCAACAACCTTGCGGCCACAACTCTGATAAGCTGCCTCGACAATAGAGGCGCGGAACACGGCCCACTCGGACTCAATGTCCCCCGCCTCCCTCGGGGGACATGACTGTCATCATATTTTTTTTTTGTGACAGATTCACAGGGCTGTTTTATGTATTTTATTTTTAGGAGGCTATAGGTTTGTGTGCTATTATTAAATTATCATTATAAAGTCATGTTTGAATAAACAGTTTGATCATTAATCTGAAAAGTCAATGTGTAATTTATTCCGACTTGGACCCAATAATGGCTAAGTTGAAATAATTGAAGAAGATCTGTGCAAATTGTTACATCTTTTTTATATATATTGAGCCAGCACATTATTTTTAGAGTGTGTACAAGTGGGCTCTGTGAATCCTTTTGCCATCAACATCAAGAGCTTACAAATTGATTTAACTTCTGGATGGACAACAAAAAATGTACTCAACTATCCAGCAACGTTAAATCAGGTTAACTTTGTTAGATTTTTCTATCTGGATAATTGAGCATGAATCAGGATGTGCTCGATCATACTTTTTTATGTCTTCATACCAGCTGATGCAACATTATTACATTAATATTTCATAACAGAAATTGTTTCAGACCAACAGTCTGATTTCCAGGAGGTAGCACAACAGAGCTGCATGGTTTGTTCCCTTATCAGTCATGTCACTCGGTGCAACATAAATGCTATGGGAATTGCGCCCCCACGCGATTACCTGAAGGAATACAATCACGCCAGAGACCCCGCCCTCTGGGTATTTAAGGCGCTGACGCCCATCCATCGTTCTCTTATTGCCCTTCACCTCGCTTAAACCTGAACTTTCTTTTCACGGGACTTCTCTGTTGCTTCATCGCTCGACCAGAGGTGAGCTTGCTCCCTACACAGGGCGTACAGAGAATTATTCCTGCGTACTGCTGGGCTAGCGAAAGCTAGTCCGGCACATTTTTCCCTAACCCCAAAGTTTTTTCTTCTCCTCTTTCCGCAGACTGCTTCGCTCGACGGCGCTAACTGCGTCACACCGCTACCTCTGCTAATTCGTAGCAGGCTAGCCAGCGAAAGCGACGCGATGGAGGAGACGTCTCAAATAAAAAGAAAAAGGATTTTGGAAGGACTCGCTCGTCTTATCTCGGACATGCCTCCGGAGAAAGGAAAGCGAAAGACAAGACTTCCGAAAAAGACCAGCAGGACGGCGAGCCCAACCTCGCGCGCCTGCCCCAGTGGCTGTGGTTTTTCCATCTCGGCGACAGACACCCATGAGGCCTGTCCAATCTGCCTGGGAATGTAGCAAGCGAAGATGACGTTGGACACGCCCGACTCTTGCCCACACTGCAGCCAGATGCTGGAGGCGGTGAGGAGGCACCGGGTGGACTTTGTCGCCAAGGCCATGGGCGCCGCTGCAGCGCCAGCAGACCCGGACACTACTGAGCCTCTCACTCCCACGCCGGAGCTGGAGAGCATGGTTCTGGATGACAGCAGCCGAGTCGAATGGGGACGACAGCCCAGATGTGCTGGCTCCCATGGTGGACTTGACAGTCGAATTCGACACTCGAGGCATGATGAACGAGGACGAGATCTCGATTTCAGCCTCAGGTGAATTTTCTGCGGATGACGCAGACGTTGAATACGAGGAACAGGGAGAAGACCTCTCCCGCATCTCGGCGCCTTTGCTTCCAGAGACGGACTTTTCTATCCCTGCTCTGTTCGACTTGTGTCACAAAGCAACGGGCGCGTTACAGATCCCATGGCCGGAGCCTCCACCTCGTCAACAGGTCACGAGGTTGGCAGGAAATTATTTTTATTCAAAGCAGCAGGCTGCCACGAGGCAAAGGATGCCTATCTTTCCGGATTTCCTCACAGAGCTGACTCGCACCTGGTCTCAGTCCAGAGCTCCCATGTTGCTGCCGCTCTCGCAGTTCATCGACGTGGATGGGATGGATGAAGCGGGTATAGCCAATGTGCCTCAAATGGAGGACACGCTGGCGTCTCATCTGGCTCCCGAGTCATCCGGGACAAAACCAACTCTCCCCAGCAAAGCCTGTCGAGCCTCGGCTTCTCTGCTTGAGAAATGCTACAGAGCTCAGGGCCTCGCGGCATGCGTAATGAACGCGTCCGCCATGATACAAGCGTACCTGGCTGAAAAACTGCAGGAGCTCCAAGGTAACGACAGACAAGCAAGCTGCCGCCGACATGCTAGATGAAACTCGTAGGGCAACAGACTTTGTGCTCCGCATGATGGGGACAGCAGCTGTTGCACAAGGCAGAGGCATGGCTGAGGTGGTCATCGCACAACGCCATCTGTGGATGACCCTAACTGACCTCCCGGAGGGACAAAGAATTCCTTTTCTCCACCATTCGATAGAACCGACGGGACTGTTTGGAAAAGCTCTGGATCGAATTCAAACCAGGCTGGACCAGAGGCGCAAACAGGCTGAGGCTCTCCGGGTAGGCATCCCCAGAAGAGCCTTCGCCCCCCCCAGGGAGTCAGCTGGGAGCAGAGCCCCGCAGCCTCGACACCACTCAGCCACACGTGCCCCACCGCAAAAGCGGCCGGCATACGAGGCAGAGCACCGGCAGAGACCACCGCCGGGCCCACCTCGGACCGAACACGCCTGGAGTAAAAACAGATTTGTTCCCCACCAGTCGCGACACAGGGCCTCCTCGGCGAATCGGGACACCAGACAGAAGTGCCTGATGAACCAGGCCCGCTTCTTGACTTTACAGGATCACCCGCCCAAGCGGTACGGGAAATGACCTTTTCACATCCAGACTTTGTTTGTAGCACGGTACAAAAAGCTGGTGACTTTGTTTCATGCACGAATCATGTCTCCTCTGCTGTGAGTGACATAAAGTCAAATATGTTGTTACACATAAGCACGAATAAAGCTAAAAAAACAGCCCCTCTCTGTTTCTTGACTAAAAAAACAAACAAAAAACAACAACAAACACCGTAAAATCAGCAGCAAGGTCCTCTCTTTTCTTCCGACCGATATAAAGGGCGGGGCCATCATTCCCCACTCCCTCGCAGCTCAAGGGATGTTAGCCTAATCAATAAACCCTAAGTCAAAGTCAAAGTCAACTTTATTGTCAGAACTGCAATATGTACAGGACATACACAGGACCGAAATTGCGTTTCTCTCAGTCCCTCGGTGCAACAGTAACCATCTAAACACTAAACACTAAAACATTTAATAAACATAAGCATAAAATAGTAAAAAAGTGTAATACTGTCCTGAGTTTTTTCATAATAGTATAAAAGTATGAAAATTTACACCAACACTGAAACACCAAACACCCAATGAACATAAGCATAAAATGAAATAATAAAAGTGTAATACTGTCCTGAGTTTTTGCATAGTACAGTAGTATGAAAAGTATAAAAACGTAAATCTATAAAATAAACTGAAGTTTCTAGCGTTGACATTTGCAAAGAGTGGCACAGCAGCATATAAGTTGATGTACACAGTATATGTATGAGGTAGTTGATGCCGGTATAGAGGCAAAGTGGCATATGAAGTAAGGCACATAAGGCACATTTGGCATCCTTAGATAAGGCTAGTCAGAGAATGCTGTATATGTATCTGCAGTAGTGTAGACAAAAGTAGTGTAAATGTAAACAGTAGTAATAAATGTAAAGCAGTAGTAATAAATGTAAACAGTATTAATAAATGTAAACAGTGAATGTAAACAGTAGTATGACTATAGGCAGTAATGTAATACAAACATTAGTGCAAATATGAGAAGTAGTGCAAACTGAATGAACACATGACCGAGAGTTCAGTGAACAACCCGTTTGATGACACAGAGTCCAGTGTTAAAAACTTTGTTGAGTGGCAATGTGTGAGAAAGTTTTTTGTGTTAAGGCAGTTCAAATGGGAGGGGGGCAGAGCAGGCAGAGTGTTTAGCATTCTGACTGCCTGATGAACAGAGCTGTCTCTCAGTCTGCTGGTACGAGCCTGGAGACTCCTCAGTCTCCTCCCTGATGGCAGCAGTCTAAAGCGGCTGTGTAGTGGGTGTGTGGGATCACCTGCCATGCGGTGGGCTTTCCGAGTGAGGCGTTTGCTGTGTAAGTCCTGCAGTGAGGGCAAGGAGGTGCCGACGATCTTCTCAGCTGCTTTCACGATGCGCTGGAGGCTCTTGCGGCAGGATGCAGTGCATGCACCAAACCACACAGTGATGCAGCTGGTCAGGACACTTTCTATGGCACCTCTGTAGAAGGTGCACATGATGGAGGTTGAAGCTCCAGCCCTTTTCAGCTTGCGGAGAAAGTAGAGGCGCTGGTGAGCCTTCTTCGCCAGTGCTGCAGTGTTCCTGCTCCAGGACAGGTCCTTTGAGACGTGCACTCCCAGGAACTTGGTGCTGTCCACTCTCTCCACTGCGGTGCTGTTGATGGTCAGAGGGGCATGTTGTGCATCCCTCTTCCTGAAGTCCACGACAATCTCCTTTGTCTTCTCCACGTTGAGAGTGAGATTGTTGTGTCCGCACCACAAGGCCAAGCGGCTCACCTCGTTCCTGTAGTCCGTCTCATCGTTGTTGCTGATGAGACCTACCACTGTTGTGTCGTCCGCAAACTTGATGAAGTGGTTGGAGCTGTACGATGGTGTGCAGTCGTGTGTTAGCAGGGTGAATAGAAGGGGGCTCAGCACACATCCTTGTGGGGCCCCTGTGTTCAATGTGATGGTGCTAGATGTGTTACTCCCGATCCGTACTGTCTGTGGTCTCCCGGTCAGGAAGTCTAGCAGCTAGTTACACATTGAGGTGTTCAGCCCCAGACTGGGTGCCTCGGGTCTGTCTGCAACAGACAGGCCCAGAGGCGCCTGCAAGCAGGCCCGTCAGTCCTCACATAGACAAGTGAGGTGGGTCACGTGTTCCAGTCCCCGCTTAGTTGTAAACCACGGGGCCGGCAATACACAAATCAAACAAACCCGTGACACGTCCACGCTCTAGGGGTGCGCGCCGACAGAATCTGATAACCCACCTTCCTGGCCACCTATTCAACGGATGCCAGTAAGTGATGGGGGGTCACCGCAGAAGCCCGTAGGCCAACACCAGTATCACATGTTCACAAAGACAGTTGTGATGAAACTACAGCGTGTGTAAACACTTAGTGCAGAACTGAAATGGCACAAGGGCTAAATCAGACTCCTCTTCCCTTTAATCGAAGAGGACTGAACTTTCTGTCATCAACCAATCTAAAGTCTGCTCAAAACAAAGGATCATCTCGAACAGCTCCACATCCTCATGCTGAAGCTGTCCCCTTATCCTCAGTGGGCGACATGCCATGCTCAAGCAGTGATCCTGCAGCGTGTGACCGCGCTCGCTGCACTGACTCAGCTCTGCTCTTAAACGACACTCCCCCACCGGGTGAAACACAGCTCCCCAGAGGTTCGTCAGGCTCCAGGGCTCTGATGAGGCCGGAGACCAGTAAACCAGACCCAACCAGGAAACGGGCTGGAGTCAGGAGATCTGCTCGTATACAAAACTTGCAACCCCTCCGAACCATGACTCCCAACAAAAAGAGGAAAAACAGACATTCTGTTCCGCTTTTGTCTAATAATGACAGCAGATTGCCTCTGCCTCCAAACACTCTCGATCAGAGTAGTATGGCGGTACATCTGCAGGAAGGCCCTCTCCCTAACGTGGTTGGCCTTCAAGGGACCGCAGAAATCAGGGCCCTTGAGGGAGAGCTGGTTCCACCACCTGCTCCTCTCCAGGGACCCTCCACGTCACCAGAAGGAACAGTCTCGCCACTTAGGCTGAGAACTGTGGCTAATTTTAGCTTGGTGGCGGAAAGGAACAAACTGGTGGCCTCAGGCCTGCCCGAGAACGTGGTAAATACCATTCAAAACGCACGAGCTATGTCAACACAGTCTCTTTACGCCCGGAAATGGCATATTTTTTAAGCTTTGTACAAGATACAAGATACAAGAGATTTTATTAACATTGCACCAATTTTCATCGATACAGCGTGATTATGTATGCACAGTCATCCAGGAGAGGGTTTGAGTGTGTAAAGCTGCTGCCTTATCAAAACACATGACATGTTCTTCAGCGCGGCCTCTCTCATCCGTCTCAGGATGAAGGTCAAAGGTGGGAAAACAGGGAAAGAAACCATGGGGGTTACAGCGTTGATATAAAAAAAAATGAATCACATTTTGTCTGCAAGACACCGCATGACCCAGTAAAAACCATATCATAAGCACATTTAGCACAGTTACATGTTGCATGTTGAGACTGAGGCAGGGAGGATCTGTCCATGATACATTCCGGATGCCTCCGATAACGCTCATAGAAAAGTTCTCCGGGGGAGGGGGTAGCAGACAAGACAAGAACAGCTTTTTTCCACAGTAGCCACGTCTCAGGAGAAATTAGATATCCAGCCTTTTCCAAGGCTGTTTCCAAGGGAGCCAGATAAGAAATACAAATATTTTCACATCAGGCACACATTGTAATTTCAGCAGCCTTCAGTCTGTAAGGGCGATTCTGTTCATATGATCCAATTCGGGACTTTTTTTTTTCCACTGATCCAACTCTGACCTCAGATGTTGACCACAGCGACCCGAGTCCTAAGTCCAAGGGTGACCAGCTCACCCTCTGGATAAGCTCTCAAACAGCTGAATTCTGATGTTGACCACAGCGAACAGAGTCCTAAAACCAAGGTTGATCTGTTCACCCCCCGAATAAGCTCGCACACAGCTGATTTCTCGAGGTCACAGCGCAGACCAGACGTCGGGTGCTCCAGGCATTAAGTCCTGCTGAAGTCTCCCTCTTTTGCGATAGACCAGTGCTCCACAAATGCCAAAAAGCAAAGCGCTGCCATCATAATCCAATATAATCCAAGATTCTTCACCTCCACAGAGCACACCCAGAAATCCACGGAATCCATGGCGGAATCCATGGCGTATCCTCCGTCACTCTGTGAGGTTGAAAAGGCTCTCCTTGTGCCTTCTTCTGTGGAAATCTTCTTTGTAGAATCGAATGCCCAAACCTCCAATCCATCTTAATTTGCGTTCGAGGTGCTTTGCTGTGGAGCTGCCAGCAGCAGGGGGGGGGGAAGGACGGGAGAGGGAAGGGAATGCGTCTGCCTCCTTCGTGAGCCAAGTGGTGCACGTAAAGAAATATTATTTCTTATTCATGTGACTTGGCCCAGCTCTTCACCTTTCTTCAGGACCTGCTGGAGAAAGGTCGTTCTTTCTCAACCATTAAGGTGTTTTTATCAGCTATTCCAGCTTGTCACGAGGGCTAGGGGAGCAGGACGCCTGGCGCGCACCCGCTCATAATAATATTTATGAAGGGCGTGCTAAGGAAGAGACCCCCCCAGCAGGATCTTGACCCCTGGATGGGATCTTACTCTGGTCTTGGGGGCTCTCTGTGATCCCCCATTTGAACCACTGAGTGATATTAAGATAGATGTATTATCTTATAAGACCGCTCTACTCCTGGCTCTTTGCTCGGCGAAACATGTGGGTGACCTCCATGCTTTGTCCGTACACCCAATATGTACCAGGTTTGCCCCTGACGGGTCAAAGGTCACCCTAAGGCCTAATCCTGCGTATATCCCCAAGGTCTTGACTTTGAACCCCAGAAGTCTGGACTTTGATCTCTCTTCTTTTCCACCTGCTCCTGTCCTCACTCAGGAACAGAAAAGGCTGAAGGCTCTCTGCCCTGTGAGAGCTTTAAGCGCTTACATGCAGAGAACAGCTGAATGGAGAAAAACAAATCAACTGTTTGTGTGCTTTGCTGCACCAGCTACAGGAAAGGCCCTATCAAAGCAGCGCCTCTCACACTGGGTGACTGAGGCCATAAAAAGGGCGTACAGTAGCAAAGGTCAACAGGTGCCCTCTGGAGTGCGCGCTCACTCCACTCGGGGCTTGGCCACCTCGTGGTCACTGTTCAAGGGTGTACCAGTTGCAGACATCTGTGCTGCTGCGAACTGGAGCTCAACGAACACGTTTGCAAAGCATTACAGTTTGGATGTTACTGCGTGTGATGTCACTCAGGCTGTCCTTTCTAACACACAGTAGAAAGCAGCCTTGGGATGCCTGCTGAATAAAGGCGGACGTTCACACTAGCATGCATTTTACTGAGCATTTCAAGGGCGTGATTGAATTACGTTCCCATAGCATTTATGTTGCACCGAGTGACATGACTGATAAGGGAACTGAAAGTTATGCACCATAACTCATGTTCCCTGAAGGAAGGGAACGAGGTGCAACATACCTGGCCCTTTCAATGCTGAAAGCTCGGTGAAGTGCATTTTGGAGAATGATGGATGGGCGTCAGCGCCTTAAATACCCAGAGGGCGGGGTCTCTGGCGTGACGCTGACGCCCCTGCCATAAAGGCGTGATTGTATTCCTTCAGGTAATCACGCGGGGGCACAATTCCCATAGCATTTATGTTGCACCTCGTTCCCTTTCTTCAGGGAACATGAGTTATGGTGCATAACTTTCAGTTTTCTGTTGCAACTTTAGTATTGTATCTCTTTTTGAGTAATATGTGTCAAAGGATGACAATAGCCCATATATTTTTTATTTATGTTTTTCCCTAATTTCTGTTTTTTTTGTCACAATGCTAAAAGAAAAAGGCTGCCTCAAACAAATGCTTCTTTTTAATCAGATCAAGTAACCATAGTAAGACAGTGTACTTATACATCTTATTCAACATTTTATTGTAATTAGGTGATGTATCATCACTCTAACCACAACAATTTCCTCAGAATGTTTTTCATGCGACCAGCTTGAGTTTTTATTGTTTAAGTAGGGAGCAGAGTGAATTGGTACATTTCCCTAAAATTGAGGAATTTGTTGCGCTGGATTATCAAAAATCTTCCCTATTTGTGTTTCCAGCTGTGGATATGAGGATAGATTGTTTGAATTTGTAAGGCATGTCTCCTCAGTTTTTCCAGCAAAATCTTGTCACAGTTCATCAACTTTACATATGGAGATTAATTGCACTTTCCCACAATACTTGCAAGTCCTTTCTGTTTTCCTTTTTTTCTTTCTTTTTACTGAATTATAGGGGGAGGTAATTTATTGTAATGTTTTTTTCCCTTCTTTTTCCTTTAATTATTTATTTTAGAGTGGTGCTTTCAATCAACTTTTTAATTTTATTTGCTTATTTATGGCTTAGTGTTTCTCCAGTGTGTTTTTGCTTGACTAATGCAAAGTTGCCTTGTATAGCAGCCAAGCATATGACTATTTTTATTCTCACTTAGGTTTTAGTTTTATTGATTTGCTTCATATACAGAAATGCAACAATTCATAAATCTGACTATTTCAGCATCATCATCAGCACAGAGGTTCACTGGAATCAAACCCGTGTCCATCTGGTTGATTTTTCTTCAAATTCATGGCACATCTGATAGCATATGAGCTATTGCTGAGGTGCTGTATATCACATTACCAAATGTATTGACAATAAACAGTGCCACAGAACCAGGCAGCAACAACTGACATAGAGTTAGAGAGTCATGCCTTTTGATTGGTAAAATTATTATGACATTATTCAGCGCTGAAAAATTCATCTGAAATATTTTAATGCTCCTTCAAACCTGATCTATGACCTGCCTTATGTGATGAAGTTGGCTATAAACAAGAGCACAAGGTGGATTTTTTTTACAGTTTTCTTACATTTTTGGCATTCCTTATGACCTAGTGTACTACATGAACGTTTGTGTTTTCAAGTAAGAGCAACATATTGTTTAAAAAAATATATTTTATCTATTCATAGATGTTTACAATACAATTCCTAAAGGAAAGGAAAGGTCTAACAGTACAGAACATTTTCAACATAAAATGTGCAAAAGATGTTAGAATTACATTGAAAATTAAAGCAGTGCATATTGTTCAGAAGTGGACACACCACTGTGTGAAAAATGGCCCTCTGTGTTTGAAAGGGAAATACTTGACCCTTTATTTTGACCTACCTCACTTTTAATTGCTCACAGTTTGGGAGATGTGAATCTGACAGAGCACAGACTGTTGCCCCGTCACCCCCAGAGCTCTTCACCTGGAACTTTGCAAATTGTCACAAAGGTGAAAAGATATAAAGGAAACCTCCTCTTTGATTCCTACAGACAGGAACTGCAGCTGTTTTTATTTTCTACAATAAATCTGCAGCCGGTGAGGTTTAGAAATCTTGCAGCGCACATCAGTGACAAAAATAAATATTGTTTGGTAAAACAAAATAAGGGGGTCTTGACGGAAAGAGATTTATTTTTATTTTTTATCTGTCATATTTAGAAGTGGCCTGAGTTGTTGCCTGTGAAATTCCCTCAGACATAACAAGGTTTTATGGCAGGGCACTGCTCTATGAAGCTGTCTATGCTTGATGTTCTCCAGTGTAAACTTTGCTGTGGTGCTGCCGTTTTTGTTCATATTTGTGTCATATCGAAGTTCACAGACACACTGATTGTTATCTACGAGGGAGGAACCATTTCAGGCCCACAACTAATGAGGTTACCATACTGTGGTTGTCAGCTAAATGGTGACGGGTGAGGTCACGAGCAGCACTGTAACCCCGAGTCATGAGCAAAACAGAGCGATGAGCTCTAATGGACCAGTCTTCCTTTCAGAACACAGGGCAGTTGTTTCTGACTTTTTGCCTGACTTCCTCAGGCCTTCATCAATGAGTAATGTGAGGTGAACGCATGCTATTTTCACAGAACGTGTTTGTTTTCTCTGCCTCTAGAGTCAAAAATACATTTCACAAAATCCACTCAAACAAGATGGAATTCAGCACTTAGATTCTTTCTGTGATAAAATGCAAACGCTCAGCCTTTAGTTTAAGCTACTTCCTTGGAAATATGTTTAAAAAAAATAATTTAAATGGAAGCTCATACATTTCAGTTTAAGGTAAAGTGCACAATAATAGGTGGAATTTGGTTTTTCAGCATAACTTTTTAGTGTATTAAAACATAGATTTCTTCATTTTGAACATGTTTCCTTATCATTCAGGCTAATGTACTTCTAGTCTCCTCTAGCTTCTTTCACTACATAGGATTTGCCAAGTGAACACTTCAAGAGGTGACAACTTGGCAGTTTTCAAATTGCAACCCGCAACACCTATCCAGCTCGTATAAATGAAAGGAAATACTGTGAAAGCAGGAGAGGAAAAAAATATTTTAAAAGATGATGACATTGTAATGGTTCATATTTAACATAAGGGAGTTGATTCATTGCGATATGCAGTATATAAATTATATTGCATTTTGGAAGATTGGGAGTTATGAAAGCCAACATTTTCTTTTTGCAGCCATTCTTGTCACTTTTATCACAGCTTTTGCAGTGTACCCAGTAGCTTGTTGGTCAGTGGTGTGGTCTTGAAATCTTGAGGCTCCAGATTTGAGTGTAGTTTGTGTCAATAGGGGCATCCAGAGTAAAACAGTTGCCAAATCTTTTCTGCAAGTTAGTTCGCTGTGGCCACCTCTGCAAAAGGGAGCGCCTGAGATAAAAACAACCACAACAACAGCTTAGGAAGAAAAAAATACATATCCTTTTCTGTGGCTAGATTTGTCACCGTTTCAGCATGGATACATCCAAAACATAGGTAATTGGTGATTTCTAGTGCACTCAATCGTTGCTAAAGCTGAATGCTTGGCAATTACCCTCCAAGTGTGATTCATAAGCCTTAGTCTCAGCTTCCTATCCCTTGACTCTCAACTAATACCAAAATTGTGGCTGGAACATTTTAAAATACTTTTCTGTCTGTGCCTCCCTGTCAAGGGCTATTTTAAATTCCTCCTGTTGACAGTAGGGTCTTGCGAAGAGCTTTAATAGTATGTTTACAAGTCATAAATCTTCAGCTGTGGTTTACCTCCATGAAAGTTCTTTGTCTGCCTCTGTCTTTGTGAATTGGTCTGCAGGAAGCTCTTTTAGCCATCACCTGCAACATGCACTTGAAGTACCGTTTGCCAGTGTGTTTGAGACATTTCTTTGTGTTTTTTACTTCTTTCTTACCCTGTTTTTTTTTTCTTTCACTTTTTCCTCACCTTGTTGTTAGATTTTGGTGACTTGATGAGTTCTTTAGATTTCATGTGTGAACACACCATTTATGTGTGCCTTTTTCTCAAGAAAAAAACAACAAGAAAACAACAAACACTTGATAAAGATTGAGTTTACAAAGACAACAAGTTGAAATAAACACACCAACCTTCTCATTATTACACAAACTCCAAACTTCAATGAATATTTGCTCTGATGCACAACTCTACAGTCATGTCAACTCAAAGAATGCTGGGGGAAAGCACATATTTTTTTATGGATTCTATCTCTGCCCAACAGTCCTGCAGCTTCTTCTTTAATAATCTGACATATCCTCAGAGGCTCTTTGTTAAAGAAAGTGCTGTTGTCAATAAAGCCTTTGCAGGAGTGTTTCTAAAGCACAGAAACATTTTTCTATCAATCTTGACGTGACTTACTTCTGCAGGCACTGCTTTTTACGTTGCTGTTGAACTCCACGGAAGCTTCCCAGTTTTGTTGTGCAGGCAGAAACACAAGAAACTTTGTAAAAGGATGTGTGCATTTGTGTCCAGTTAGTGCTGAACCTGCTGACTTGGCTGATGATGCTTGCCAGTGAACACCAGCACCACACACTCCCTGATATGACAGAATGACCACTCCACTACTGGGAGAGATTGTGGACTGCACTATCACTGTGATTAACTGCAGTGATTGGGGGTGGAAATGGGTGTTTAGAGTGTTGTGGAGAGGATGGGAACCACTGCAGCCTAATCCGGAGGGGCGACCAGCCACATGCCGGCCTCGGCAGACTTCTGTAATAGTCCCCATGTGTAGTGCACTGGGCCCTATCCCACAAGGTACTGTGTGCACAGTAGGCCACTTGAAAGCCAAGCTGGATGTTGCAGCAATCAAAGCTAGAGCAAGCACACAGGGGAGTAATATGTTCCAGTTTTTGGAGCGTGCCAGAGTTGGAGGGGGGAGTTTGAGGAGATGATGTGTGTGTGTGATTGGGGTGGGTAGGTGGCTTATGGTCTTTATTTAGGCAAGGTCATGGATAGTAAGACTGAAAAACTTCTATCCCCATTGCACATTTTGAGGCCTACTTTTCACATTCCAGTACATATCTTCAACGTAGCACTGTAGGCACTGTGGCATGGGTATATCATTAAACTCCCTTCAGCATCTGAGTTATAGATGGTTTGTTGACTTTCAAGGACATGTCATGGGCTGTAATACTTAAGATCCAATAAGGGCTTTGCATCTAGCAGCAAATATGCAGAGGCAGCTTTAGCCATGCCAAACAGTAGCCAACGTGGTATTTAATTTTCTCTGTTGCAATATTTCCTGGAAAACTTAAGTTTGCAACTAAACTTTTTTTTTTTTATACAGCAATGCCATACACTTGAAGATCTGGTGCCATCACATCCAAATTTTGAATAATTTGTTGACAAAGTTGCTAAAAGTGCATATATATCCCCCAAAGTCCATTTAAAGTACATTAACATCTCAACCTGTCAAATGCAGTCATATGTGTCAAGTCAGTGTCATCTCAAGTTCTTCAAGGAGTTGATAAAGACAACATGGAGAAGAATAGAAAGGGTATAATCAGTAGGCAGTGACCCAGAGGAGGTCATGCAGAGCCTTAGGGAGTAGACTAATGAAAAGTCCAATCAGCACAGCAGAGGACGATTAGAGGGAGCCCCGGGCTGCCATGGAGAGATGGAAGAAAATGAGAGCAAGAAGAGGGAATGGTAAAATGAATGAGACGGGGATGAGTACAGAGGAATGCATCACATACACACACACTTCTTCCAAGGATTACACTGGTTGAGCGCAGTTGCTTGTGGTCAAGCTAAAGTAGCAAAACAGTGAATCCATGAGGAGCAACATGTGTTAGTATTTTGTTTTGGCATAATTTAATGATGAGAAGACATAGTAATAATCACTGTTTATTTGTAATCCTGAATTTATTGCTCTTCTGCAGCTGATCCTGTAATTTAAGGCCTCCATATACTTTCATAATTCTGCTCCAGGTCCAAGCATCAAATATATTGGTGGGATGCAACAAAACAAAAACAAACAAGCAAACAAGCAAACAAGACTGATGCATTGTGGTTTGAAATACTTTTAGAGATTGTAAATGATTGTTAATAATTCTGATGTTTGTTGCTTTTACAATGACCACATAGTGAGAAGTTTCCATGTTTGACCTGCCAATTGTAAGTACAACTTATTGTTGGACTTCAGTACAATCCAGTCAGCATTACTGTATAATTATATGACAACAATAAATCCCAAGATTTTGTTGTGATTGTTGCAGTGTGTGAGGCCTATACAGTTTTTTGTATATATTTCTACTTTTTATCTACTAACCCATGCAGATACTGTAATTATGAGTCTAAATACATAGATTATGGGTTTAAAGTCAACTTTGTGTCAGCAATCAACGAGTAGACAGTTGCTTTTGGGTAAATGTATTTGACAAACAAAACTACACAAAAAGCCATTCATTCATTATATTTGCCAAATAAGAACAGCATTTTTTTATCTTACTGAAATGACAATTGAAATAAAAGTAAGCATAGGAATTTGCATAATATACATTATTACAAACATACATTTCCCCAACCCAAAACATGCAGCTCCCTAAAAACCACACGTGAAACTTTAAAGTAGCTTTGAAGGTTGTTTCACAATGATTTTTTTCTCCAACAACTCAAGGATTCAAGCGTCTTTATTTGTCATACGCACCACGTACATATGGTGGAAGGAAATTGTGTACACAGGGTCCCAGTTACATCCAACAAAAGTATCAGAGTCAGAGTCAGAGAATCTTTATTGTCATTCGCACCACATGTGGTATATGTGATGAAACGAGATTATGTACACAGGGTCCCAGTTACATCCAACAATAAAATGTAAAAGAAAAACATTAATAAAATCTAAGATATGAACTAAGAAAAACACCAACTAAAAATACACTAAGCACTAATGTCATAGAATAACACTCCAAACAGCAGCACGAACATGAGTTTGTATGAGCAGATGAACACGAATGAACAGTCCTTCTGAATCCCATGACCATCTCCTCCATCTTCTTCACAATGATGTGAAAGCTGTTCTTCCTGCACCAGCTCTCCAGGTGTTCCACCTGTTTCCTGTAGCTGGACGTTGTTATTTTTTATGCATCCCACCACTATATATCACCAAACTTTACAGTATGGCAGCCTGGATGGGTAGGTGTAAAGTCATACATGAGCAGAGTGAACAGGAGAGGGCTCAGCACACAACCCTGAGGGGAGCCAGTGCTGAGAGTTATGGTGGAGGAGGAGGATAAGTTGTGAATCCTCACAAACTGTGGTCTGTTTGTTAAGAAGTCTAGGTAGGACTCAGTTGAAAATGGAGGGGCTTAGTCCTAGTGTGAATAGTTTGTCCATCAGGGTTTTGTGGATCATGGCATTGAAGGCAGACATGAAGTCCATAAAGAGCATATGGAAGTATGAGTCCTTCTGCTTCAGATGGGTGAGAGCAGTGTGGACCATAGAGGAGATGGCGTCTTCTGCTGATCGATTCTCGCAGTATGCTGGTAAGGGTCCTCATTGATATTTATAGCTGTTTTGATGTGGGTCATGACCAGTTTTTCGAAGCATTTAGTGACTATCAGGGTTAGGGCTACTGGCAGGTGGTCATTCATACTAGTCATTGTAGAGCTCTTTGGGACTGGGATGATGGTGGTGATCTTCAGGCAAGTGGGAACTGTTGCCAGGGTGAGTGAGGAGTTAAATGTGTCAGCCAGCAGCTTGCAGAGCTGATCGGCATAGTCTTTCAGCACCTTCCCGGGGTTGTTGTCTGGGCCAGTTGCTTTGTGAGGATTAATCCTCTTGAAAGTACTCTTCACTTCGGGTGAGGTCATGCTGAAAAGCTCTTCTTCTGCTGGTGAGATGAGTCTGGTGAGATGAGTCTGGTGCTGGATGGTCTTTCTGGGTCATCAAAGCATGCGTAGAACTTGTTATAGGCATCAACAACAGTTGTAATGGCATTTTTCTAAATCTTTGGCTGCCAGCATTGCATGTGCGGCAACTTATACACATGGGGAAGTTGAGCAAAAATTAAATTACTGTCTACCAGGGAGCCATCATAATTAATAAGCCTAAATGTTTAGTGTGTTTGTGTCTTCATCAGTAGGTTTTTGACACTGTCAGATCACGCACCATCAAGTCACTCATATTGTATTTGTAACATAACTGAGCTTTTTGAAACCTTTGCAACCTGTTTTGCAGTTGATGCATTCTTTGCACCTATAAATTGTGTGAATGATGATAAATTTCAGTCAAATATTTTGAATATGTTTGACTAATGAAATATTGGTTTGCTGATTATATTGCCAATTTACAAATATTTGCATGTAGATAATCTGGAGATCTGATCTCTAATCATTACTCTGACTATGGGTCAGGGTTACATTTAATTCCAGGTACAAATACACTTAGATGACCTAATATGCATATCAGCAGTGCACTAAAAGTGAAGAAGACCATACACCCAATTGTATCTGTGCATCTTCATCATGTTCTACTAAACGGAAGGATTTTAGTAAAGGCCAAAGGAAGACAAATGTCTTAAAGCTGGATGACTGAGAATCTTCACCAGCATATGTCTTAAAGCCCCAAATCTGGATTTGCAGCATAGTCTTTCAACTTGGCTTAATAAAACAAAAAGAATGACAAAGGAAGACTGAAGATGAAAAATGAACATGCATTAGCCTTTTAGCTGTGCATGTCTTGGTCTCTTTGCAGCCTTTGTTTTATAGTTTTCCACACAACGTCTCTTTTTAAACAGTTTGAGACATTCTTAATTTTGATTCAGTTTGATCTCTCCAAGTTGCACACAATTTTTGGCTTTCCTGCCGATGAGTTTCCAACCCAATCTGTGCTCAAGGCAAAAGCATCTCATCTGAGGCTTCCTTTGGTGCTTTTTTTTTTTGTTGTTTTTGTTTTTGGTCTGTTTCTGCTCTACATCATTCCCACTGCTTTTCAGTCAAGACCCTGTGTTGGTATTGATTAAAACAGCGTCTTTGTGTCTCCTGCCATCATTTTTCACAGCTTGTTGTAAGCTGAGAGGAAACAGTGTTAAAAAGTAAGGGAAAAAGAAAAGAAAAAAGATTGTGACTACATTCAGAAGACCGGGTTAGAAAGTTTCAAGTTTCTCTGCCAATTCAGTCAATCAGAAAAACATTTAGCTTCCCTCTGAGGTCAGATGCCCGGAATAGAATCATTATATGACACAATATGGTGCCTACTTCTCTTGCAATCGTTCTCCATAATGTCCAGCTTGTTACTTCTTCTTCTGCTGCTCTCTTTTCTCTCTTGTGGGATTTAGTTTGAAAGGGTACAGGGTGACAAAACTGATCTGTTGGGTGCTGGGTTTTAAATCGGTTGGCAGCCGTCAGAGACTCATCTGTAACAATTCTGTCAGGTCAATGTGAAAATTAATTTATCTGCATCTGGGAACATCTGGTGAAACATTTGGAACAACTAGCCCTCAGTTACTACATTGTTTTTCTTCGTTATAATTTAATTTTCTAAATATCAGTTGGTTTTATATTTTAAACTGTTCCCCCTAATTCCCCATGCATTTCTGAAGCTACCGGTAGTTTCCATTCCAGTCACTTTAGCTGTTGACTTTTTTCTTTTTTTTGTGTGTGCTTGACATATATTTTCTAGTGACTTTTATACCATCTGTTCTTTTTCTGCTGCTTTCACTTCTGATCATCTTTTTAGCAAGCCTTCCTCATTTAGGAATTGATTTGTGAATTGTGTCTCAGCGTAGCACAAGAGCTAGTCAATGTTCATGTTTCACCTGAGAAAATGTACAATTTAGTTCATATTCAAAGTAAATTGTCAACAAACTTAGATAAAATATGATGCATGTGTTGCTCCCTTAAATCCAAACACAATTAAGAACCAAATAATGCTATATCTTGTTACTTTGAAAATTATATGTAAATTCTGGTCATAAATAATGCAGAATTTAACCAAGATATCACATATAAATTTCAATAAGACATTACAAGGAAATTTGCATCCATATAGTGCATTTTTATGGAAATTTCACTCTTTTATAGGGATGCGCGATATAACCGGTACACGGTATAAACAATATAAATTTAGCCTACGATAGAGATCTGTCTTCTACCGGCTAACTGCAAAATCAGAGTTGTCAGATTTAATTGTTACTTTTTTTAGTTTAAAACTGTGCATCAGTGGTGTTGAAGTGTACAAACAGAGTTGTCAGAGTTAATCGATACTTTTTTTGTGTTGAAAACTGTGCGTAAGTGGTGTTTAAAGTCTTTTCTTCGAGTGCTAATAGCGAAGCTACAAGCTAACTTTGTCCGGCTTGCCGTAGTGTTGCCATCGGACGCATGCGCAAAACGCTGTGTTCCGTCGAAAATTGTTTTTTTTGTCGAAAGTTAAAGTAAGCGTTGGTAAGCTTTAAATCAGAGTTGTCAAATTTAATCTTTACTTTTTTTAGTTTAAAACTGTGTGTAAGTGGTGTTAAAGTCTTTTCTTCGAGCGCTAAGTATCGAAGCTATAAGCTAACTTCGTCCGGCTTGCCGTAGTTTTGCCGTATACGGACGCATGCGCAAAACGGTGCGTTCCGTCGAAAGTTTTTTTTTGGTCTAAAGTTAAAGTAAACGTTGGTCAGCTTTAGAGAAACCTGCTCTCTGATCTGTGAACAGAACGCTGTGTTGTGTGATTTTACTGCGAGACCCTCTGGTCAAAGCCACAGAGGAAACTGGTTCTTCTTCTTCTTCTGGTTGCCTTGTCAGATCTCCTTAAAGCAGAAGGAGACGCCCTCTAGAGGGTTGGAGGCTGAAGTGTTTTCAGTGTAAAATGCTCTGTTGTTTTTTTCTTAAGTGACAATATTGGAAACTGTTACGAGTTAACAACATATTCTTTAGTTTAAAACTTATGGCTAAAACTACACAAGATATATTTTGCACTGTTTTGCACTACAAGAAAGAAGCCTAATGCTTGAGTTGTTAATTATTTAAAAACTCTCTGGACCTAGTAGTGAAATGTTCTTAATAGAGATTATTTTGTGGTATAGCAGTTTTCAAAATAAATTATGGCAAAAGGACACCCTATGCTTTTTTAAAATTTATTTCTATTGCAAGTTTTATACCAAAAACATATCGCGATATATATCGTTATCGCCACCCTTCACAATACATATCGTGATATGAATTTTAGGCCATATCGCACATTCCTACTCTTTTATAAAAAAAATTAAATAAAAAAAATTAAAAAATTCACACAAACACACCAAGACATAAGATATCTAGTGCTGTCTGGAATAAATTGCCATTTTTGTTCTCAAGTAAAAGCCGACTCATCACTGGACAGAACTGAGGAAAAGTCTGGTCAGTTTTTGTTAACACTGACTTTGTCAGCACCTTTAACATATTCACTGTTAGTCCAAGAGCCCGAGGCGCTGCTGGTGAGACTGGAGGGAAACTCAGACATGTGTCCATGCACAGGGGCCAGATGCTGGCTGTTTTTAATGTTGGTGCCATTAGCCAGCTCCAACAGCCTTCTCTGGATGTTCTACTGCCTGTTGCCTGAGGGAGAAAGTCATTACATTTAATTTGCTGGGATAAGGAGCAAATACCAGGATAAGGGCAATGAAATGTTTTGCTTCCATGCAAATGTCAATACTGATTATAAAATATGCCGTAATGAGGACTGATTATAATATATATGAATGGTATTTTTTTCTGATAAATTTTAGACAATAAGTAAAAAGTGAATTAACTACACTGGGCAGATAAAATACAGTATCTGAAAGTCAATTGAAACACTTTGCAGCCAATCATAACCCAAAATACAACGTATTTGCCTCATTTAAATAATTTAATGTTATCCGTATGCTAACCCAGTGGACCTAATAAATTGTGACGTAAAGTAAAATTTCCATTCCTCCAAGCATCACGCCATTTTTTTTAACCCTATCATTCTGCTCGAGGTTGCAGGAGGCACATCCAACTGATAATGCAAGTGAGGAAAGATTCAGGTTACCAGTTCATCAGTGGGTTGAGGCAAAGTCTTTTAAACTAATATACTGTAAAATTATCTGCATTTTTTAATGCAAAATCATGCAACACACATAGCAGGAAAAAGAAAAAACAGTCATAATAGCTTTGCAGCAGACAGATTCTGTACAAATATGTGTTAGGGTTATGGTTTGAGCTGAAAAATATGAACGGAACTGAAGCGCTGTTTTCGATGACAGACCTGTGGTATTTTCTGTGTAAAATATTTTGAGTTTTCTGTCTACATTTTCAATCCAAACCTCATTTTGAGTGTGCAGTATTTAACCTAGGCTGCAGTGTGTAGTGAGCAGAAATTTGAAACCCTAAGTGGAAAGCAGATTTTGTATTACTTAAGAATAAGCTGACACAAAGATCATAACACGAGAAGCCAAAGAAGCCAAATAGAAATTCAGCAGCTATTAAAACAGTGTGGTTGAATGATGATATGTGGTTAAAGAGAGAACCTTAAACACTAAAACAATTTATAGACCAAAACAAACAAGTCAAATAGTGTAATATATAGTTTAGTATATAATAGTGTAGTCAAAATAGTCATAGTGTAGTAAAATAATATTATTTATTTATTTATTTATTATTATTATACAATGTTGTGTATCACATTCGGTTTACGTTTGGACCCAGACTGAAGAGACTACACAAGGAACCTGAAAAAAAAAAAGGCATTTATTCATAAAGAAACCAAAGAGCTGATGTGGCAACAAAAACCTTACAGCATCTCAGGACGAACAATGATTTAACACTGGAATGACCAGAGCTGAGACATGGATACCATACCAACAATCGAAATGTGAAGAAAGACATACTTTTGTGGGATTCTTGGTTTTTCTGTCTATTTGTCACTCTTCCTTCCACAGCCAACTCGCCACACCTGCTGCCATTCTGAGGAGGACCGCTGACTCACCTATTTAAGCAGCTGTCAAACACCTCTTCAGCGCTGGGACATCTTCTTCCATTCGGACCTTCCACGGCCTGACTCTGGTCTTCTCCAAGACCTTCATCATCCACGGGTTTCTACCTCTGTGGATCATTAGATGTCCTCGTCTGCACCGTCTGGTCTCAACCTGCTTCTCTCTCCAACTCTCACTCCACCTGCTGCAACCCCAGGAATCCCACCTTCAACTCTCCTCCAGAACACCTCCTGCAAAACAAACTGCTCGAGTACTTTTTATCTGCACTGTAAATAAACTTCACTTAACTTTTGCCCTGCCTTGTGTCCTTACTTCCTTGGTCTGCTATTTGGGGTCGACGTTAAAACCAAACCTGATAACTTTAAAGGACTGGGCTGATGAGGTGATTGGATAAACCTGTGCTAAATTCCAAAACAGGAATAGGTAATAGAGGGCAGGCCAGATTGAAATGCACAAGCTGAACTGATGACTGGTAAAACAACAGAACTCAAGTACAAACAACCAAAGCACAGAGAAATAAAACATAAACCATGAAGGGATTACAGTAATCCCTCGATTATTGTGGAGATTAGGTTCCACACCTGTGAAAGGTGAAAAACTGCAAAGTAGGAATGCTATATATATATTTTAGTATTTTTATATATTTTAAGACTTTATAAACCCTTCCCACATTCTTGCAATGTTGTAGCCTGGTTAAAACCAGACCCTTGTCCTTCACTTCGCTTCGTACTAGGGTCTGGACTTTCTCCATAGAGAACCGATTCTTGCTGGAGGCGTGGCCTCTGCTGAGGAACAAAATCATTGGATCTTAGAAAAATTTTGAACAGGGAAAGCATTCTGCTCCCTCCCCCTCAGAGCCATATATGGTCTGCTTCCCATGCTCTGGTGAACTTGAGATCATCATCAGCTCCGCCTCCTGTTGCGCCTCCTCCACACGCCTCGCTGCCGCTGCATATTCTGTGTTTATATGTTAATAAAACGTTCTAAAAAAAATAAAATAAATAAAACCATGGAGCGCTGGTCCAGAAGACCAGAAAATCTGCAGGGACTCTGGCAGCAACGTAAAACCCGAGTTTAATAGCCTATATGCCACGGGTAGTGGTGACGTACTTCCGTTAAAATATGATCCATGCGCTTCACTTCCGGCTCTCATCTACTACTGTTGTTGTTAGCGGTAGCTTCTAGAACTAGACCATGTAAAAGACACAAAAGGTAAATTATCTGCGAGCTACTGGTACAACAAGAGAGATTTGTTGTGTGCCGTTGTGTCCAGTGAATAGCAGGGACTATAGAGCGCTTAGTTTTTTATATTTTAATGCCAGAGTTCGTGGCTAACCGAGTTAGCCTTAAAGCTAACACTCGGTTGTAGCTGGCGTTTTAAATCTCAGAATATTCAAGAGCCAGCATCAAACAGTGGTTAAAAATGAGCTGTACCTGCATTGTTCCAGTGGAATAATTCTCCCTTCCATGAACAGTGGTTAAAAATGAGCTGTACCTGCATTGTTCCAGTGGAATAATTGTCCCTTCCACTTCCATGACCGGGGCTTTGGGAGAGCAGAGAGGACAGCGAGGAGGAGGAGAACACAGCTGCAGCTCAGTAAGAAACACTGCAGTGAAGAAACACGATTATCACTCGACCACATCCTGCACTTGTAGATTTAATGTTGGAGTCATGATGAGTGATTTAATAAAAGTTTGTAACTACATACTTTTAAAATAATATTCAGATTTTAACATATGTTTTCTAATCTGTAAATATGTTTGTAAACTCTTAGTAACTTCAGGGCTGTTACACCTCTGAAATATTCTCTGCTGTTTCCTTTAATATGAAACCAGAACGGTTTCACTCCAATTAAACATTTAATTTCCTGAGATGTAATTATTTATTTTAAAGCATAACTCTCATAAAGAGTTCTCTGTTTGGTTTTTTACTTGTAGGTAAATATGAACACTTGTTTTTTTTTCAGGTTTGCATCATCTGACCTCCTGATGTGTTCCTGCTGGCCCATGACTGCTCTGCTCTGCCATTCATGGTCGGTGTTCACCAAGAACTGAGAGGAACTCCCCATCAAGTTCAACTTGTGTTTATTTGTCTTATACAGGTTAACACAGAGTTAACAGTACAATGAAGTGCTCAGGATGAGAAGAGCAGATTTGACTTGCTAAAAATCAAAGAACAAACTACTGTATGTATACTAAAAGCATGCACAGTGAAAAAGTAATTATAATATTCACAAAGTCCTGAAGAGAGACGGATATAACGATGCAGCAGGATGAATTTGAATTAACTACTGCAAGTATTTCAAGCTAGTAATATAAGCTAACATGCACATAAAGTTTTAAATATATATATATATATATATATATATAATATATATAAATATATACACATACAGTATATATAATAATATATTATTATATATATGTGTATATATTTATATATA
>JBBPBX010049570.1:7439-25301 GCA_038048925.1 Garcialebias charrua
CCCACACACACACACCGTCCCGCCCACTATTTGCGCTCCAGCATCGATCAGTTTACAAATCAAGCCCTGTTACTTATTATGACTGCTGTTATGATTCTGTTCAGTTTTATGTTGTTTTCTGCAACAATTTGAAGAAGTGGCAATACATTTAAGTTCATTATGTGAATGGGTAAAATTTTAAAGGGCTTTTGATAATGTTTATTTTCTCAAAACTGTACTTTTTGGAAGCTGAAAATTAAAATTTTGCTAATCAAGTAGGTCTTGAATGAAAAATGCCCCATGTTTAAAAGTCCAAAAGAGCTAAGTCTGGTCCTCTGGACATTCAAAAAACAAAACAAAACAAAGCACAAAAAAGAACAGTAGACACGTTTCGTCTTTCGTCCGAAAGACTTCCTCAGTCTGAGAAGCTGTGTTCAGCTCAGTCTTATAAATAGCACCCTCCCACAGTGGATCAACCAGTTGGCTGATGACAGCCGAAACCAGCTGCTCACATGATCAAGGAGGACCATCAGCCTGACGATGGATCGTTAACACCCTGATGGTTGTTTGCTATTCACAGAGGGCTGAGTGATACTAGCAATAACAGCATTGTAAGTGGGGGACAGTTGAACCCGGAGGCCTCCACCTCTGTTTAATGATGGACGGTTTCTTTTCACAAAGATGGCCTCCTTTACTCCTCTCTCAAACCATTGTTCCTCTCTATCAAGGATGTGAACATCTTCATCCCTGAAAGAGTGGCCGCTGGCCTGGAGATGAGTGTAGATCGCAGAGTCCTGACCTGATGATGTTGATCTTCTGTGCTGGGCCATCCTTTTGGCCAGTGGCTGTTTAGTTTCCCCGATGTAAGATTGATCGATGTAAGATTGATTTAAATCTTTATCCGTTAATATCAAAACCAACAAGAATTACAACTCATAGTGCTACGATAATTGACAACATTTTCACAAATATAACTAATGGGGATATGACAGGTGGTATCTTAACAACTGATTTAAGTGATCATTTACCAGTTTTCACTATCTACAGAAATGATCAAAACATTACAAAAGAAGTTACAATTAATAAAAAAATAATAAACACATCAAAAAAAGCTATGGATCAATTAAAAGACGATTTACAGAAGCAAAACTGGAAGGACGTGTATATTGATGATGTTAACAAATCATATGATGAATTTATGAACATTTTAGAAGCTCTGTATGAAAAGAATTGTGTGCAAAGAAATTGTAGAAAAAGAAATATTGTTGACCAACCTTGGATGACTAAAGGGTTGAGAAATGCTTGTAAAAAAAAAAAAACTTGTATTTATGTTTCTTAAAAACGAGAACACAACAAGCTGAAGAAAAATATAAAAAATATAAAAATAAATTGGTAATGATTATAAGAAGATGCAAGAAAGAATACTATAGTGATTTATTAAACAAGAGCAATGGTGACACTAAAACAACATGGCGAGTAATAAATGATGTTCTAAAAAGTCATAAAGCAAAAACGAACATTGCAAAATATTTTGTGAAAGATGACAAAGAAATACATGATGAGAATGATATCGTAAATGAATTTAATCAATATTTTGTAAATATTGGATCAAGCCTTGCAGCTAAAATACCAAAAGTAGATAATAAGGTGTGTCATTCAATTAAAAGCTGCACCAACAGTATTTTTCTTAGTGGAACTAACAAAGAGGAAATTATGAAAATGGTTAAAAATCTCTCAGACAAGAGATCAAAAGACTGGGTGGACATGGATATGATGTTTGTAAAAGAAATAATAAGTTATGTTATTGAACCATTTACATATATATGCAATTTATCTTTTTCAACAGGAATATTTCCAGATAACATGAAAGTAGCAAAGGTAATTCCTCTTTTTAAAAATGGTGATAAATGTGTATTCAATAATTATAGGCCAATATCCTTACTACCACAGTTCTCAAAAATTCTAGAAAAACTATTTGTGACCAGATTGGATCAATTTATTGATAAACAAAATATTTTAAGTAGCAGTCAATATGGGTTTAGAGAAAAAAACTCTACGTCAATGGCTCTCATGGATTTAATGGAACAAATAACTAATGCTGTCGATCATAAACAGTACTGTGTTAGTGTTTTTGTTGATCTAAAAAAAGCATTTGATACCATTGACCACACCATTCTCCTTGAAAAACTAAATAAATATGGTATTAGAGGACCAGCATTACAGTGGGTATCTAGCTATTTGAAGGACAGGAAACAGTTTGTGCAAATAAATGATGTTAGATCTGACCTCCGTGATATCACTTGTGGAGTTCCTCAGGGTTCTGTGCTTGGACCAAAGTTATTTATTTTATATGTGAATGACTTGGTAAATGTGTCAGGACTACTTAAATGTGTTCTTTTTGCCGATGACACCACATTTTTCTGTTCGGGTAATGACATAAAACAGATTTTCGATATGATGAAAACAGAATTTATAAAAATACAAACTTGGTTTAAATTAAACAAATTATCTTTGAATTTAGATAAAACTAATTACATGATATTCGGTAACAAAAAGAGAATTGTTGATGACGATCCATTTGAAATTGAAGATGTTGTGATCTGTAAAGTGAGTGAAGTGAAGTTTCTGGGTGTTATCATTGATGACAAACTGACGTGGAAACATCATGTAAATTCCATTTAAAAAAAATAGCTAGATCAATTGCAGTACTGTATAAAGTCAGGGATTTTTTAATTGATAAAGTTTTACATATGTTGTACAACACAATCATTGCTCCACATTTAATCTATTGTATTGAGGTTTGGGGAAAAGCGTGCAAAACTATTACAAAGCCTGTTTTTATTTTACAAAAGAGAGCTGTAAGAGTAATCACCAGAAAACATTTCAGTCACCCATCAAACACTTTGTTTCTTCAGCTAAACTTATTGAAATTCCAGGAATTGGTAGAATATAGTATTTTATCAGTTATGTATAGGGCTCATAAAAACACATTACCTTTAAATATTCAAAGAAACTTTATAAAAAGACAAAGTTATTACAATCTCAAAGGGACAGAGATATTCATCAAACCACAATTTAGAACCAGCTTAAAGGGACGGTCTACCTCAATTCAGGGAGTTCGATTGTGGAATGCTCTGGAGAGTGATGTTAAAAATGAAAAATCAATGCATACATTTAAGAAAAAGGTCAAAAAGGATTTGCTCAAAAACTATATATGATGTAACCTTGCGTGTTAGCTTAGTGCGTTTGTGTATTACAGTTAGAAAAATTAAGTAGAGTTAGTCATTTTGTGAAGCAGTTTGTGTATTACAGTTAGAAAAATTAAGTAGAATTATTCATTTTTGTGATGTATTTTGTGTATTACAGTTAGGAATATTAAGTAGAATTATTCATTTTGTGAACATCTTGATGTTGTGCCATCTTTTAGTTTGTGTATTACAGTTAGAAATATTAAAGCTGCAGTGTGTAGCTTTTTTTATGAACATATTTCTTCACTCTGTCACTACCTCCTGACAGACTGATGTTAGCCAGGTAATCTCTGAAAAAAAATAAAAAAAATATTGTCCCCTTGCTTCTCCAGGTGGTAAATAAGCATTTCTAAAAAGAAAAGGTGACCCGCCATTTTCCAGCCAATAAAAACAGAGTTTGTAACCAGCCAATAAAAACAGAGCTTGAATTTGAATCAGCCAATAAAAACAGAGCTTGAATTTGAAATTCAACAGACCACAAGGGGGCAGAGCCACATATGGCTCTGAGGGGGAGGGATCAGAATGCTTTGCCTGTTGAAAATATTTCTAACTGCTGCAGTTCTACAGAAACTGCATACTGAACCTTTAAGTAGAATTATTCATTTTATGATCTAGTTTGTGTATTACAGTTAGGAAAATTAAGTAAAAAAAAAAAAAAAAAAAAATTAAGAAAGAAAAAAAAATAATAATAAGTATGATGTAGTTTGTGTATTAGTTAGAAAAATTGTGTATTAGTTAGAAAAAGAATTATTCATTTTGCTATTGTGTATTAGTTAGAAAAAGAATTATTCATTTTGTGATGTAGTTTGTGTATCAGTTAGAAAAATTAAGTAGAATTACGGGTGATGTAGTTTGTGTATTAGTTAGAAAAATTAAGTAGAATTATTCATTTTGTGATCTAGTTTATGTATTACAGTTAGAAAAATAAGTGGAATTATTCATTCTGTGATGTTGCTTGAAGGTTATCATTGGTTGAACAAACTGTGAAATAGGGGCAGATATAATAAGATTTCATCTTCTTTCTGCTCCCTTCATTTTATCCTACTTGTATTCTTGTATCTGATGAAACTGTCTTGTATTGTTCTTTAAAATGAATGAATAAACATCAATCAATCAATCAATCACAGCCCTCCTGACACTGAACAGCATACACAATATTACTCTGTTTGTGCCGGGGGACTGGATCTTTGGGATGAACCAGTCTTTGTCGTAATGTATTTTGGGGTTTAAAAGCCACTGGGACGTTGTGTTTAGAAAATAAACGTCTCAATGTCTCTGAAACTCCCGCAACATACGGAATGACCACTGGTCTGGGTCTGGGTTCCTTCTTTTCACCTGATGGCTGGCTGGAGTCCTGTTTGGGTTTCTTCTCTGCTTTCAGGAAGGCCCAGTTAGGATATCCACATTTCTCTAGAGCCTGTTTTGTGTGTGATTTCTCCTTCTGTCTGGCTGCTGAGTTAGTGGGGACGCTGTCTGCTCTGTGATACAGAGTCCTGATGACTCCTAACTTGTGCTCCAGAGGGTGATGGGAGTCAAACTGTAAATACTGGTCTGTGTGGGTGGGTTTGCGGTACACCTCAGTTTGCAAATTTCCTCTATCAGAAACTGAGACCTCACAGTCCAAGAAAGCCAACCTGCCATTTTTTACATCTTCTCGTGTGAACTTGATATATTTATCCACAGAGTTGATGTGATCAGTGAAATGTTGGACTTCCTGAGATTTAATTTTAACCCAGGTGTCGTCAACATACCTGAACCAATGACTCTTTCAGGGATGAAGATGTTCACATCCTTGATAGAGAGGAACAATGGTTTGAGAGAGGAGTAAAGGAGGCCATCTTTGTGAAAAGAAACCGTCCATCATTAAACAGAGGTGGAGGCCTCCGGGTTCAACTGTCCCCCACTTACAATGCTGTTATTGCTAGTATCACTCAGCCCTCTGTGAATAGCAAACAACCATCAGGGTGTTAACGATCCATCGTCAGGCTGATGGTCCTCCTTGATCATGTGAGCAGCTGGTTTCGGCTGTCATCAGCCAACTGGTTGATCCACTGTGGGAGGGTGCTATTTATAAGACTGAGCTGAACACAGCTTCTCAGACTGAGGAAGTCTTTCGGACGAAAGACGAAACGTTTCTACAGTTTTTTTTTTTGCTTTGTTTTGTTTTGTTTTTTGAATGTCCAGAGGACCAGACTTAGCTTTTTTGAATTTTTCTACCTGGATTATTGAGCATGCATCAGGGTATGTTTAAAAGTATAAAAATTGTGAAGAGCGCAAGATGGCCGTGATTGGGTAAGCTACGTTCTGCCAGTCTCCTTTCAGCCCTGCATGATTTGTTTTGTATTAACACATGTTAATGACAATGGATTTAACATGCCAACATGCGGTTCATTTGTGAAATTTCAATTGTTGAAGATTCAGTGCAGATTAATGCTACCTTAGGTACTATAATCTACACTGATCTCACACCTTTCAAAATTTAGCCGACTCAAACAATTCTATTCTAAAGATTACCTAAATTTTTTAAATGAGTCTCGCTATAGACTCCAAAATTTTAAAAGGGAAAACCAAAAAACTTACGTTGTTCATCTGGACAACAGACCATTATACCAAACTATATTTTCTTTTCTATTATAGATCTAACTTTAACCAAGTTATGAATGGAGGAATAGTTTGGAAAAAGAGGCCTTCGTTACAGAAGCCCTCCTGAACCTTCTATAGGTATGGATCCCTACATCCAACTTTTACAGCATGATCTACCCCTTAATTGGTATTTGTAGCTGATCTAAACCATGATAGCTTACATACCAGGTGCATATAGGTAAGGCTTAATGTAAAATCCTAATCATAAACCCACCTAAAGCCACATAATTGCATGACACATAGAACCAGAATGGCACAGACTGGAAACCAACCAGCTAACAACCTTCAATGTGGGGACCTGCAACTCCAATGTTGGTCTCCAACATTCATCCAAGGGTCGCCTCCTCTGCGTCAATCAAGGGATCCCCTCTACATGCTGATACAACAACAATTGTTGCTGATTAAATCAACAACTCTAATCGTTGTGGTATTACTGTTGTAGAATTACCGCTGTGGATTATAAACTTTGTTTTCCAAGGGATTACAGACTCAGTTTTCCAAGGGATTAAAAGTTTGCCGCAATGGGATTACCAACAAACAGTATGGAATTAAACAATATGGGATTATAAAAAAAATTCACTTGCTGGATTACATCAAGATCAGAGACATTTGGAAGTATCCTTTCGTGTTGGAACTCATCCCAATGGACAGGCGATGACTTCCAAAAAGCGGGACTGTAATGGTACACCCTGGTCTCTGAGCTGTCCAAAATGACACACCTTTTCACTGATCCTCTCAGTGAAACACCTGTTTCTCTGAAAACCTGCAGTGAAAGACATTGGCCCTCATGCACGAACCGTTCGTACGCACAGATTTGTTCTTAAACTGTGCGTACGAGTGATTTAGGATCATTTATGGCATTCAACAATGTTTTCGTCTCCTACGATTTTCTTCAGATACGAACAAAATTTACGAGTGGTCCGGACCTGTCGTATAATTTAGGAGCGTCAGTCTGCTGTCATCCAGACGGATCTTCTCCACGAATAACTTCATATTTCGTTATTTAGAAAATATTTTGGGTTTAAAAAAATCACGCACCATAATTATTCTTGACAATAGGTTATTCTGTTTGAATTAGAATTATAATTTTAAGTTTAATTTGTCTGGTGTGTCGCGCAGGCTTCAGTGAGTCGTGCGCTCCCCTTGGTCATCAAAGCCGCTCCTCATATTAACACCCAGGTACATAAAATCCCCATACACCGCCGCAGAACAAGTACGAATTAAGACTGATCTTGTGCCAAACACCATCGGAGCAATAGATTATTATATCTGATTCGAAATATAACCTGCAGAATGTGGTTGCGCGCTGACCAGGAGGTGCGCGCATGACCCATTTGTGCTGCAAAACATGTTGGCACGCGTCTTGCAGCGTGGCATTTATTGTCCATCATCTCGCAGACTATTCCTTGACCACCTCCTGTCCGTGCTGCGGCGAGACGTTTGTTTGAAGCCATTTTCAGATCAAACCATTTATTCTTGATTTCTGATACTGTACGACCCACGGGAGACAAAACATATGCACTACAATATTAATATGAAGTTAACTGTAGTTTCGAGACATTTTAAAATGCTTCTGTTCAAAAACACATCCGACACTTGCGGGGGGTGGGGGGTAGCGGTGCGCCACGGCTCTTCTGAATAAGTGAAACTATAATGTAACACAGTACACTAAAATTAAAGATATTTGACCATCCGACACTTGCGGGGGTGGGGGGTGGCGGTGCGCCACAGCGCGACTGAGAGCAGATCTCCGAACGCGTGAAGTTCCTCCTTTTACTTCTTGAGTTTGAATGAATGGACACTTCCTGCTGTCAAAAGGCAGGAAACGTGGCCTTATATGGTGTTTTGAGGGGTGGGAATTATGTAAATGACCTCTCCGCGAGCACGCGCAGGTTGATAGAACAGGTGGGATTCATTAAATTTACGCAGCCATTTACACACTTTTCTTGAGGATAGAAGACTTTGTTGAATCTGACGTGGCATGTTCGTACAAACGCTTCGTACGAACAAAAGTAGGAGAAATTTAGGATAAAAATACGAACATTTTCGTGAATGAGGGCCATTGATTTTAGCATAATCTCGATAAAACAACCGTATTTTAATGCTGTAGCATGCAATGAGCGGTACCACTCCCTATTGACATTTATCACCTGGACATGTAGGGACAGACAGAAGTTTTAAAAGTTGTAAAATATTTTCTTTTCTTTTTTAAATACGATTTAATGATACTTGTTTGTCTTTTACACGTAGATAAAAAGACAAAAACGCCAAAATAATGTTTAAATATTTTGTTTAGAGTTGTGTGGACAAAATGTGACATTTTTTCTACATAAATTTAGACATTAAAAAAAATGTGACATGCAACTTACTGATTTTATTTGTGCTTTCTTGTGAATAAACATCATATACATGTAATGTGATTTTTTTTTTACAGAGTAGTTTATATAAATTTAGAAAAGGAGCAACAACAAAATAGAGCTAAAGAATTTTTCAAAAAATATATTTTTCAGTTGTGTAGTTGAGACACTTGCTTTAGGTCATTAAATTAGTGACTTTCATGAACTTTGGGTCAAACCCATTAGTTGCCTAATATCTGCCTATGACCTAACAAAATACTAGTTTCTCTTTGGATATGATGCGGTGGGTTTAAAAGACTCTGAATGTCCTGTTAATTCCCATAAATTTCCATTAATCCAATGGAAAGTTTCTAATTCAGAATATTTTCTAAATTCCCCAGCATGGCAAGCTTCTGAAAAGTTTCCAGAAATTAACCGGCAACTTCTTGCTCTTTACAACTTTATTTACAGCACACGACCCCTGGACACTGTCACATGATCATATGCAGGGCCGGCCCAAGGCATAAGCAAACTAAGCAGCCACTTGGGGCCCCAGGGTCACTAGGGGACCCCCGAAGAGGAACTAAGGTTTTTTTTGTTTTGTTTTTATGATATGATTCTATTACACACAACTTCATTATAAAGTTCAGAATTTTATTTTCATAATGATATATATAACACATATATCATATATTTGTGTGTATGTATATTTGATTATGTAGAAATCGCTCTATACATGCAGAAACAAGTCAAAGAGCACAGTTGTGAGCTTCGATATTACTTTATCAGTCAAATCAAATCAATTTCTACTTTGTATGTTTTTAATCCTATATTACTTAATCAAGCGTAAAATATAATTTTTTTTAGAAAGTTTTATTTTACCTGTTTATTCATAGGCAGTTTTATCAATACATTCTGCCATGTCTGGCCTTTTGAGGACATTCATGAACTTGATGTGGTCCAAAATTAAAACAAGTTTGACACCCCTGCAATAAATTACATATGTACATTAAAAAGGGCTGTCAGAGTTGCAATTTGTTTTATCAAGTGGGAGAATGATAAAACCATCTGACAGTTGATTGCAGTAATTCACATCATTAATAGAAACAGAGGGCCCCCATCCAAATTTTGCTTAGGGCCCCAAAGAGGCTTGGGCCGGCCCTGATCATATGGAAACTTGTTGCAGCACGTTGGGCCTGAGTACGTTCTGTTAGACAACAAACAACAGTTGTTCACTTCAGTCAGAATCAAAGGGAGATAAATCATGGCTGACCTGGGCTTGAGTTCACTACTGGGGGGTCTTGACTTACTGTGATTGTTGTGTTTTCCATGAGGTTGTTTTAGGGTGGTCCATGTTTCAGTTCAGTTCAATTTATTTCTATAGCGCCAATTTACAACAAAGTTGTCTCAGGGCACTTTACAGGAGCATCCACATACTGTACATAGAAAAGCCAGTTAGTAAAGTTCTCGTTGAATCTTCACTTCGCTGCAGTCTCCCATGCTGAGCAAGCACAATGGCAACAGTGGGAAGGAAAAACTATCTTTTAACAGGATGAAACTTTCAGCAGAACCAGACTCAGGACAAGCGGCCATCTGCTTCATCTGGCTGGGTTTGAGAGGAACAGGAAGGAGGAACAAATAAACACAGAAAGGCAGGTCCAGATGTACCGTATTCATCGGATTATAACACGCTCCTGTGTATAACACGCTTTGTCCAATTATTGCCAATAAATTGGAAAAATCCATAAATAACATGCTTCGGGATATAACACGCATCTATTATGCGTCACCGCTACGCGACGCGTCAGCGCCTCATTTGCCCTGCTTAAAATGGCGGCCACAGAAGCGAGCGAGCACCGAAGGACTTCACAAGAAAACACGGTAAAAACAATTATTTCTTTGCGAGAAAAAATATATTTCTTAGCTGACATTATAGCACAAGGGTTCCTGAGCTTAACGGTTCCTTAATCAATTCACGAAATGGTCTAATCTGCTAGATTTAAATTGTTTCGGTTTGACGTCTTCCAAAACACGTCTCGTGCGCTACTAAAATAAATTATAAATAAATCGAATTTGATCTCAAATGTCCTATACAGTACAGGTTAACAGCTTGTAAAAGAAACCCTTATAATTACACTCTGTAAGCCTAAAAAATATCTGAGTGGTTTAAGAGCTGTTTATCTAAACAGTAGGTATCTGTTCACGTTAGCTAAGTGCTAACAGCTAAAAGAGCGATTTTTTTTTTTAGCTCTAAATATCTTCTGCAGCTAACAGGTTGTAAATGACCACCAAATAATTACACTCTGTACGTTTCAAGAAAATCTGCGGTGTGGTTTATGAGTTATCCTGCTAAAAACACAGCTAACCTCAAGCTAATAGCAGCTACATCCAGAGCAGGAGGTGGGCAGCGACAGTCAGTCCGACCAGAGGAGGCTTTTTTCGGACACATGAGCTAGAAACGGTCTGGAAGTGGCCCCTAGCGGACAAAAGTGGTACTGCACCATTTTTTGCCCAAAATTAAAAACTGCGATATCAGAGCCAAAAATGGGTCTAAAAATATGGGGAAAAAATCCATAAATAACACGCTTCGGCATATAACACGCAGGACATTCAAATGAGCAAAAAACTGCGTGTTATAGACCGATTTTTACGGTAGGTGCAGGTGTACCCCCTAAAACACGTCAAGGATGGGAAAAAATAATTACAAATCTAAAACGGATTGAGCAAATAAGTAAAGGCAGTAGCATAGTGAAGAAATGTGGTCAGTTTGTCCTCCAGCAGTCTAAACCTATAGCGGCACAAGGGTAGCTCAGGAAACTCACGCCAACCCTAACTATAGGATTTATCAAAAAGGAAACTGGAAAATGTGTCAGTTTCCCTAACAGAAACTGGAAGTTGTCTCCACAAGAGAGGAGCCTGATGACTGAAAGATCTTCCTCCCATTCTGCTTTTGGAAACTCTAGGAACCACAAGTAATCCTGCTGTCTGAGAGCGAAGTGCTCTGTTAGGAAAATATAGAACAATAAGATCTGTAATATAAGATGGAGCTAGGTTGTTGAGAGCTTTGTACTTTTATTTGTATGCCTAACGTGGCTGTCTTCAAGATAAAATTAAAGAACCTGTTTATGTTGTTATGGTTTTACTTTTGGTGCTTTCCGTCAGACGTCGGTGACTAACTTTAGATGTTCGTGTCATTTTAGTCAAAAAGTGGAAGATTGTTGGACTTTTAATAAACAGCATCACCTGTCCATAGCTGTGAACCTTTAAATGAACGTGTCTAACTGGAAACATTCCAGCTGGTCTAACAGAATAATACAGTTGTGACTTCCAGCTGTGGGACACAGTTTAGTATAGGATTTTTAAATTGTTTTTAATTTTAGTCAGCCTTTACTGTTGTTTCATTCTGCCTCTCCCTCTCTTCTTTTATTTTTTTCTTACCGTCTTTGTGTGCTCACTCACAGTCATGCTTGGACTCACAGAGGGTGTATTGCTCAAGTTGTTTTTAAGATTTGTTGCTGGGTAACAGCAACTCCTCCGTTGTGCTGAGGTGAGCTCTGAATAGACATAAATTTATGGCACGCGGTTTCCCAGCTGCCAGAATGATTACAGTGCCATTTATCGCCATGTGGGCTTCCACAGAGTCACGAGGAGAGCTGAACACACCGACAGAGCGACTCAGTCTGGTTCTTTTCTCTCGTTTATCTCATTTATCTCCACAGGTTTGTCTTCCTTCATCTCATTATTTTAAACAACCTGAACAACAAAATGTAGGTTAAATTTTTTGAATCGATTTCAACAGAAATGCATCACCTCCATGTTGAACACACTGGTTGTGTGATTGTTTATGTGTTTACAACCTTTTACTGCTCCTTTCACATTTTGTTCAGCTTCAGCTTCTTTCGGCTCCTTGTGCAAATTTCAACATTTCTTTCAGCTGTATTTCAGCTGTTTTGTGCTCCTTTCAGATCCTTTCTGTTAGCTACATTTTTGTGCTTCTGCTATCGTCGTTCTGCTAACTTCAGCTTGTTATGCTCCTTTCAGCCTATTTCTGCAAGTTTCAGCTATTTCTGCTATTCCGGCTACTATTTAGCAGTTTTTTTGTTGTTGCTCATTTTAGCCTTTTCAGCCAAGTCCACATTTTTCACACTCATTTAAACTTTTTTCAACCTAATTCAGTTAAAAAAAGTGCTCTTTCCACTTCCTTCTGGTAATTTAAGCTCATTTCTGCTTTTTCAACTACAAGTACTTTTCAGCTGTTTTTGCTCATTTCAGCTTATTTTGTATACAGTTCCCACTGTTTTGTGCTCATTCCTGCTTCTATCAGTCTGTCCGCGATGCCTGATCAATAATCCAGGTAGAAAAATCTAAAAAAGTTAAGTCTGGTCCTATTGTCATTCAATAAACAAAACAAAATAACTGTAGAAATGCTTCTTCTTTCATACGACTGAATAAGTCTTTCGTATGAAAGGAGAAACATTTCTACAATTTTTTTTGTTTTGTTTTGTTTTTTGAATGTCCAGAGGACCAGACTTAACTTTTTGTTTTTATTCTATCAGTCTAGTTGGGCAAACATGGTTTTTCTGTTTGCTTTTGTTAATGTATGCTTGTTCTACCTTTTCAGCCACCTTTTTAGCATTTTCACAACTAATTTCAGCCTTTTTCAGATAAATTGAAGTTTTTCATGGTAATTTCTGCTACTTTCAGCTTAATTAACTTATTTATGCTAATTTCAGCTTTGTTAAGTTAATTTCCTATTTCTTGGTCTACTTTCTGCTTATTTAGACCAAATTCAGCAAATATGTGTTCTTTCTACTTTCTTCTGCTAATTTAGACTTGCTCTTCCATTTCAGCTACATTTCAGAATTGTTTTAAGCTAATGTCAGCTGTTTTTCAGCAAGTTCTAATGCAATATGCATTCACACTGCATTTTCGCAGGAAATGCAATTCCTCTAGTTAATTTTTTTAAATATTTTTCAGCTCAACTTTTAGAAGGCAAGACTTCAATCTTTTTCTGAAGCTATGCACTTATCAAGCACAATCTGTGACACATGTAAATGTTTTTAAAGGCTTTGCTTTTTAATTCTAATTATTGCTCATATTATTTATCTTCTTGCTCTAAAGCTTGCCTGCTCAGTGATAGCACAAGTTCTAGTGAAGCCCTCGAAACAGAGGGAAACATTAGCATTTATCGATTTGACACGCGTCTTTTATCAGAATGCGGAGACACATGGATGGAAATTCAAGAAGTAGCATCCAACCGGAGTGGCGGCTAATCTATAGAGGAAAGTCTGTCCATCTGTGAGCGCTGAAGATAAGGATTAAATTGTTTGTGTTGCGGTCAGAGTGTGTTCAATTAGCATCTTCTCTGCCAAGCCTAAATGATTTATTGAGGATTTCAAAGACTTTTTGCTGCAGCCACAACTTTGCAAGTTGAGCTGAAACATTCTGGAAACTACGTTGTGACAGAGTTGGGAACCGGAAGAAATATTTGCTCATGAGCAGCCCATTATTATTATTATTATTATTATTATTATTATTATTATTATTATTATTATTATTATTGTTATTATTGTTATTATTATTATTATTATTATTATCATCATTATCATTATTATCATTATCATTATTATCATTATTATTATTATTATTATTATTATTATTATTATTATTATTATTATTATACATCTATCTCTGTGTTAGTCATGGAGGTGGAGCACAGCTCTGCTCTTGCGCTCCATAAATTACTCTCTTCATTGATGGAAGTGCTGTGTTTCCACCATGGACAGCATGCTCGGTTTGTCTTCCCCCTCTGGACCTCTTTTACGTTTGACTGATTACATGTCCACACAAATGTACTAACGCACAGGTTGCCCACACTTTATTTACTGCCACCCACGTGGCTCTGGACTGGCTCACGTTGTAAGCTTACAGGATACGGATGCAAATATTTATCAAGGGAAAAAGTTTTAATGGACGAGCAACGTGGTAAATAGGAGTAAAAGTTGTTCCAATGCTCCCCTTCAAAGATGTGAGACACCAAAAACTGAACAAGATAATAATCTTTTATATAATCTCACCCTGCTCCAAACTGTTTGACTGTTTTTCCTCTTCTAAGTCATGTGAATGTAAATTCATTCCACCGTCTTGCTTACGTTAGCATCATCCGTGGTAACAGCGAAATAACTACCAACTTTGCAAACAATTCAAATGTGGCAGAACGTGAGTAGCTAAAATAAATAGTTCCTTAAAGAGTTTGTGAGAAAAGAAAAAAAAAACGGATCTGAAACCAGGGACCAAAAAACTTTCAGGTCCATTGGGCAGAAACACATTTCCTGTGTTTGATCAGCATAAAGTTAACGTTTTGCTTGTGATATTCAAGAGATATGTTTGTAATATTCTAAGTTGAGCTGTTTTTACAATAGAAAAATGTTATTCATTATCATTTATTGAGTATAGTGTTTTGGCTCGTTTCTGTCAAGCGGTCAAATTAGGCCTAATCAGCTCATCAGCATCATATTCTGTTTATTTAGGAATAAAATATAAAGAAATTGTGAAAATTTCCACACCTTTGCTCACGTGAGCAGTCATGATTGTCTTTGGACTGTAAAAAATTGTGGTGGCCGACGGGTGCAAATGGCAAAACGGCTGCAAACACATGAACGACGCGAACTCCAAAACACGCACGCACACACACACACACATACACAAAAATGCAACTGAAACATTTAGGTATCACCAAAAACAGACAGCAGGAAAAAAATAAAAAATAAATAAAACAAATGCAAATGAAAAATGCTGCAAATACTAAAAACCTATAAATCAACTCCATGTAAGAAACAGTGCAAACTCAGACCAGGAGGGGACTCGACCACCAAGTCATCTGGGACCAGACTTCCCGTAAAGACATGCCCAGAAGAATGTTGTAGGGAGGAAAGAAGTACAGGTAGTCCCCGAGTTACGACGGAGTTCCGTTCCTACGCCCGTTTGTAACACAGATTTAGATGCAAGTCGGAAAACTCATACACTGGCCACCCCATATACACGTACATGTACGGTACTGTACAGTTACCAAGCACTTAGCCTATCCTAACACAGTACCCTACATAATTATCAAATACACATACAATACATTTGGAGCCATAATGAAGGAAAAAAAGAGTTAATTTCTTACTGTGAGCTGGTGAATTCTTCCTCCGTCTGTTAGCATGTTAGCTCGTTGCACCTCCGAGCTCTGCAGCTTCCTGCTGCTTCACGCGGTCCACAGCGTTTACAGCAAGGTCTGTTAGCATGTTAGCTTGTTGCACCTCCGGTCCAGCTCCGCTGTTTCTGCCATCTGGTGACACCGCACCTTTTGTTTACGACGTAAAACCGCAGTCAGCGCGGTCAATCTGCCGTATTCTGTTGTAAAACTGCCGCCAACCTCTGTCCAGTAAGGTCTCCACCTCCACTGCTTTGCTGTTTGTGCCGTGAAACTCGGTCCAGAGCGGGTCTCTCTCTGTGTTTGTCCGCTGCGTCAAGCTACTGCTACTTCTACCGTCAAACAGGAAGTTCAACCGAAACTGGCTTTTCAAAAAAAAAAATATTTTTTTTTTTTACGAGATGCGTGACGTAACCCCGAAACGTCATAACTCGGGGACTACCTGTACTTGCAGTTGATTTTGGGGGTGGTTACGTTAGGGTTTGGTATTTGCAGTATTTTTCCTTTGAATTTGTTTGTTCATGTGTTTTCTGTAGCATTTGTGTTGGTGTGTTTCAGAGTTTGCCTCGTTTGTGTCTTTTTGTCGTGTTTCACTGTTTGCTGTGTGTTTAGATGTTTGCTGTGTGTCTGCACCTGTGGGCCGCCATGAAGAGGCAGCTGTAAGACCTCGGCTGATTAGAAACTCTTCTTCTTCTTCTTCTACAGTCGCTCAACAAACACCAACATCCTTGTTCTGTCACAAGTTGAACATACAATAAGATTTCTTTAAAGAAATGTTTCCTTTCTTCTTCCTTTCTTCTTCCCAAGACCCTCGACCGTTTCAGTAAAGTTTTAAACACGTCCCTGGACATGCATCTGACAGCAGAACACAGTTTTTATTTACATTTTTTTCCAGGTTTTGTTTTTGTTCTATGAAGATAACTTGTTTTTAACGGCTCTAGTTTGGCTCCTTTGGTTTTGGAAGAAAGTAGGTGACTGTTGCCTTCTGAGACCTTTCATAGCCAGTTTCCACAGAGAGAGGTGGTCTGATACGCTACATTAGCTTATCACAGAAGCGAGCCGTGGCAACGCACAGACTTCACATCCACTCTACATGCTACACCTCTTTTGACAGGCTCATAAAATCCATGCCTTTATTTTTCTTCAGTAAAAAAATGCCTCATCTGTCTTTCCCCATATTCCTCAGGCTGATGCACCCAGGGCTGCAGAGCGCCTCCATGACACTAACATTTAGAAGGTGAGGGGTCAACAGCAAGGGTATAGAAGCATGACTACTTTGCTGCAGAGATTCATTCATTATTCAGACGGACTTGTCAGAGAAAGAACATTTCTCAAGAAGACGCAGAGTGGTGTGAGGGTTGATGGTCATCAGCAGCGCAAAGTAAAACTTTCCAGAGAATTAGACACGAGAAACCGAAACCACAGTGTGCTTTTTCTTGTGCTAAAGCTCCACGCACAGCACACCAAGGCTTCGTTGCTCAGTAAGGAGGCGGTGATTGAAAAGGTCGGTTCACACATGCATGACTGAATAACGGACTGAAGTTGTTGTTGTTGACAGCAGATATACTTTCTGTAGATGCAGTCCATCTCTGAGCTTTCAGGTTTTTCTCTCTCTACATGACACAAGTGCTACGAGGGATTTATCCATTCATGACATGAGTTGGCAACTTGGCATCACATAAAGGTAGCTCATGAAACTTTAAACACCTACTTCCCTTGTGTACACCTGATGACCGGACAATTAGGCTCAAACAAACAATGGACACTAATAAAGTTCAGAGTTTTGGCTCTGTCTTTGTTTATTTCTTTTTTTTTTTTTTCACTTTTTTTTATCAACTTTAAAACATTACTATGTACAAGTTATACACACACACACACACACACACGCACTCACATAAACACAAGTTTGTCTTTCCATCTTTACAGGGACTTTGCATTGACTTCCATTCATTTCTACAGCTTAACCCTGACCATAACCTAGACTTAACCATTACCAGTACACGTCTAACTCTTAACCCACCACTGGCACTTCTTCTTATGGGACCCAGGTTTTGGGACCCCATAAAGGAGCAGCTGGACCTTGTAGTATAAAATACAATATACAATGTAGCAGAGGTGGGGACTCGAGTCACATGACTTGGACTCAAGTCAGACTCGAGTCATTAAAATCACGACTTGAGACTTGACTTGAAAAAATGCTGAAAGACTCAAGAAAGTCCCATCTTTTCCAACTTATACTTATACTACATTGAATTCATTCATTCAACCTTTATTTATACAGGCTAGCCTCGTTGAGTCACGGGGACTCATTTACAAGAGGGACCTGCCTCACTCACACCAAACAACCATCCACTCTCACACTCACACCTAGGGTCAATTTAGAGTCACCAATCAGCCTAACAAGCATGTTTTTTGGTCTCTTGGTAGTATATGGTAGTGGTAGTGTATGAATGTAGTA
>JBBPBX010049571.1:0-25300 GCA_038048925.1 Garcialebias charrua
ATGTTGTTCATAGGATCCATCTGTCTGACACGCGACCCTTCAGGCTCCCATACCGCCGTGTACCACCTGGGCATTACCATAAACTCAGACAGGTGCTCTCTGAGATGGAAGAACTCGAGATAATCCGCAAGTCAAAGAGTGAATGGGCATCACCGCTGGTCCTTGTGTGGAAAAAGAATGGGGACCTTAGGATCTGTGTAGATTACCGATGGTTAAATGCTCGCACAATAAAGGACGCTCATCCTTTACCACACCAAGCAGACTGTCTCGCAGCCCTGGGTGGCAGCACTATATTTAGTGCCATGGATCTCACCTCCGGCTTCTATAATATTGCTGTGGCTGAAGAGGACAGGAAGTTGACGGCTTTCACAACACCCATGGGTCTTTAACACTACTTTGACTAAGGCTGCGCTTTTTTGCGCAAGTGAACTTGGCTTCTAAATCCCCCGATCCCTTTCAGTGGGCTATATAATGTCGATTCAAATGCTAATGACCCTACTAAAGACCCATTAATTGTACACCTACATCCCCCCACCCCCTACCCCTCAGTCCAAAATCCTTGGACCCAGTGCAGGCCTTGTATAACACATACCATACCATACCATACCAGCTTTATTTATAGAGCACTTTAAACACCTACAGGACCAAAGTGCTGTACACACAACAAAACAATCACAATCAGGTAATAAAATAATTAAAATAAATAAAAGTCACATAATAAAAGTTGAGGAATCATACACTCAGATAAAACAAGCGACTAAAATTATTAAAAGTCAACATCGCAGATGGTGTCATAGGCCAGGGAGAAGAGATGGGTTTTAAGAAGAGATTTAAAAACAGACAGGGAAGAGGCCTGTCTGATGTTCAAGGGAAGGTTGTTCCACAGTTTAGGAGCTGCCACAGCAAAAGCACGGTCTCCTCTGAGCTTGCGTTTTGTCTTTGGGACACTCAGGAGCAGCTGCAACATAAGCATTTATCGCTGCCAGGTCAAGCATGTTGTAGAACACGGCAATGGGCCGCACCGTATACAGTATAAATGTGCAATCTGGTCCATTATACCGGTGTGTCAGTTGACCTCAGGTCATGTGACCTGTGTCGGCCCGTCAGTTGACCTCATGTCATGTGACCTGTGTCGGTCCGTCAGTTGACCTCATGTCGTGTGACCTGTGTCAGTCCATCAGTTGACTTCATGTCATGGTCCGTCAGTTGACCTCGGGTCATGTGACCTGTGGCGGTCCGTCAGTTGACCTCATGTCGTGTGACCTGTGTCGGTCCATCAGTTGACTTCATGTCGTGTGACCTATGTCGGTCTGTCAGTTGACCTCGGGTCATGTGACCTATGTCGGTCAGTCAGTTGACCTCAGGTCATGTGACCTGTGTCGGTCCATCAGTTGACTTCATGTCGTGTGACCTATGTCGGTCCGTCAGTTGACCTCAGGTCATGTGACCTGTGTCGGTCCGTCAGTTGACCTCGGGTCATGTGACCTGTGTCGGTCCGTCAGTTGACCTCGGGTCATGTGACCTGTGTCGGTCCGTCAGTTGACCTCAGGTCATGTGACCTGTGTCGGTCCATCAGTTGACTTCATGTCGTGTGACCTATGTCGGTCCGTCAGTTGACCTCAGGTCATGTGACCTGTGTTGGTCCGTCAGTTGACCTCGGGTCATGTGACCTATGTCGGTCCGTCAGTTGACCTCGGTCATGTGACCTGTGTCGGTCCATCAGTTGACCTCAGGTCATGTGACCTGTGTCGGTCCATCAGTTGACTTCATGTCGTGTGACCTATGTCGGTCCGTCAGTTGACCTCGGGTCATGTGACCTGTGTCGGTCCGTCAGTTGACCTCGGGTCATGTGACCTATGTCGGTCCGCCAGTTGACCTCAGGTCATGTGACCTGTGTCGGTCCATCAGTTGACCTCAGGTCATGTGACCTATGTCGGTCCGTCAGTTGACCTCAGGTCATGTGACCTGTGTCGGTCCGTCAGTTGACCTCGGGTCATGTGACCTGTGTCGGTCCGTCAGTTGACCTCGGGTCATGTGACCTATGTCGGTCCGTCAGTTGACCTCAGGTCATGTGACCTGTGTCGGTCCATCAGTTGACCTCAGGTCATGTGACCTATGTCGGTCCGTCAGTTGACCTCGGGTCATGTGACCTGTGTCGGTCCATCAGTTGACCTCGGGTCATGTGACCTGTGTCGGTCCGTCAGTTGACCTCGGGTCATGTGACCTGTGTCGGTCCGTCAGTTGACCTCAGGTCATGTGACCTGTGTCGGTCCATCAGTTGACTTCATGTCGTGTGACCTATGTCGGTCCGTCAGTTGACCTCAGGTCATGTGACCTGTGTCGGTCCGTCAGTTGACCTCGGGTCATGTGACCTATGTCGGTCCGTCAGTTGACCTCAGGTCATGTGACCTATGTCGGTCCATCAGTTGACTTCATGTCGTGTGACCTATGTCGGTCCGTCAGTTGACCTCAGGTCATGTGACCTGTGTCGGTCCGTCAGTTGACCTCGGGTCATGTGACCTATGTCGGTCCGTCAGTTGACCTCAGGTCATGTGACCTATGTCGGTCCATCAGTTGACTTCATGTCGTGTGACCTATGTCGGTCCATCAGTTGACCTCAGGTCCTGTGACCTGTGTCAGTCCATCAGTTGACCTCGGGTCATGTGACCTGTCAGTCCGTCAGTTGACCTCAGGTCATGTGACCTGTGTCAGTACGTCAGTTGACCTCATGCCGTATGACCTGTGTCAGTCCGTCAGTTGACTTCATGTCGTGTGACCTATGTTGGTCCGTCACTTGACCTCAGGTCATGTGACCTGTGTCAGTACGTCAGTTGACCTCATGCCGTGTGACCTATGTTGGTCCGTCAGTTGACCTCATGTCGTGTGACCAGTGTCGGTCCGTCATTTGACTTCATGTCGTGTGACCTGTGTCGTTTTGTCAGTTGACCTCATGTCATGTGACCTGTGTCGGTCCATCAGGTGACGGACAACAATAGGTCAAGCATGTTGTAGAACACAGCAATGGGCCACCTGCATGTGCCGGCACGCACCGTATATACATGTGCCAAGGACAAGGAGAGAGACAGTACTTGTAAGCAAAATAATTTATTTGACAGACCATCAGGGTTACAGGATAATCAACACAGCAGAATAAGACAATTTTATGCATAAAATTGTTCTGGAGCAGACAAAGCTTTCCGTTCAGTGGATGTCCCAAAATGCTCAACTGTGAGATAAATTCAGGGTCTGTTATGTGTGAATTCAGGTCAGGGCCTCTCTTCTGACTAAGGGGGGAAGTGCAAGCAGAGTCTTACTTACCTGGTGGAAACATTGGAATGCAGTCTGTGCAGTCTGGTGTGGTGGGGGTGTCTGAGTTGAGTGCACACATATTTATAACAAAAGGCAGTTAATGGTCCAATAATGGCTCAGGAGAAGGAGGGGGTTTGTCCTCAGGATCTTGAAAATTCAGTCATCCTAGTGTTATGAGTTCAATCGCCTGCCCCAAGGATTGTGCAATAGTCCGGCCAGCTTTATGCGACTAATGATGAGTATATTTGGAGATCAAAACTTCCTGACCCTTCTCTGTTACTTGGATGATGTGCTAGTCTATGCATCCAATGAGGCCGAGGCTTTGAGAAGGTTGGAAATGGTCTTCAGCAGATTGAGAGACCATGGACTAAAGTTAGCCCCTAAAAAATGTCAGTTTCTTAGAAGGAGCGTAAAGTTCCTTGGACACGTTGTGGACAGTAATGGCGTCTCGACTGATCCAGACAAGGTCAAGGTTATAACATCAATGACTGTTACGGACCTTATGATGGAGGATGGAGTGACACCTTCTCAAAAGAAAATCAAATCATTCTTGGGCATGATAATGTACTATCAGCAGTTCATTCAAGACTGTTCCAGACTAGCCAAACCCCTTTTTGCTCTTACAGCTGCCCCAAGAGGGAAGAAAAGCAACCCTCGTGGTGCCGCTTCATTCAAGAAACTGCATTCAAGTGATTGGAAGCAAGAACATGAAAACTCATTTGAGCTGCTGAAGTCTGCACTTTTGAAATCTGTGGCTCTTGCCCATCCTGACTTTAACAAACCGTTCATTCTCTCAACTGATGCCTCTACTGATGGACTCGGGGCTGTGCTATCCCAGGTTCAGGAAGGGGAAAGCAAAGCCCGACCGGTCGCTTTCGCTAGTAAAGCACTAACCCGTGCACAGAGCAAATACCCTGCCCATCGGTTAGAGTTCCTTGCACTCAAATGGTCGGTTTGTGATAAGTTTAGTCATTGGCTCAAGGGACACACATTCACTGTTTGGACGGATAACAACCCTTTGACGTATATCCTCACTAAGCCTAAGCTTGACGCATGCGAGCAAAGATGGGTGGCAAAGTTATCCCCTTACAGCTTCAGCATCCAATACATACCTGGAAGAAAAAATGTAGTCGCCGACGCTTTGAGCAGACAACCATTCATCAAGAACAACGTTTCCCAAAGGCTGGTGGCCGAGTCCTATGGAGCCTTATTGGAGGAGTCACAACAAGTGAGGCAAGACGCAGTTCAGGAGGTCTTTAGGGTCAGTACCGACCATCAAGGGGATGAATACTTCCAGTCTCTCCAACGCCCAGAACATCAATCGCTGAGTGAAGAAGAGGTATCTGCAGTTCTGCTGGGACACGCAAAGTGGGACCTCAGTCACGAGCAAAGGGTGTTGACTTGGCTGGCTCAAGACATAGAAGGACTGGTGCCGGCTGGTTCCATACCCCTACCTATGTTCTCCCTTCAGTCCTTACAGGAGGCACAACAAAATGACCCCATAATATCTCAGGTCATCCCATTCGTCATGCGGGGCAGGCGGCCATCCAGGAGAGAAAAACCTAACTTGCTGCCAAAAGCTTTGAAGCTTCTGAAACAGTGGGAGAAGCTAAGGATGCTTGATAACATTTTATATAGGGTGTGTAAAGATCTAATCACTGGCAGGAAACGACACCAGTTTGTAACTCCCTTGTCTCTGATAGGCCAAGCACTCCATGGCGTCCATAATGAGGCTGGACACCAAGGCCAACACCGGACATTACACTTGGCCAGGCAACGATTCTTTTGGCTCAGTATGGAGCGCAACGTCCGTGAGTACGTCAAATGCTGCAAACGTTGTGTTGTGAGTAAAACCCCTGAACCCGAAGGTCGAGCTCCTCTAGAGAGCATAAAAACAACAAGCCCTCTGGAGTTGGTGTGCCTCGACTTCTGGTCTGCAGAAGACGCAAGGGGTCGGACCGTTGATGTGTTGGTGGTAACCGACCATTTTACCAAGATGGCCCACGCTTTCCAGTGCCCTGATCAGACTGCCAAACAAGTGGCCCGTAAGCTATGGGACAGGTACTTCTGTATTTATGGCTTTCCTCAAAGAATCCATTCGGACCAGGGGGCAAACTTTGAAAGTCAGTTGATTCAAGAGCTGCTGCAGGTGGCAGGAGTAAAAAAATCGAGGACCACTCCATATCATCCAATGGGCAACGGCCAGACTGAAAGGTTTAACAGAACCCTTGGAAATATGATCAGAACCTTGCCACCACGGGATAAGTGCCAGTGGCCACAGATGTTACAAACATTGACTTTTGCTTACAATTGCACCGCCCATGAGTCAACTGGCTATGCGCCTTTTTATTTGATGTTCGGCCGAACTCCTCGCCTCCCAGTAGATGTCATGTTTCACAATGTGGAGAGGGATAATGAAGTCACTGATTACCACAGCTACATCAAAAGAGTCAGAGAGGATCTTAAAGAGGCTTTAGCTGCTGCTCAGGCTAATGCTCACTCCAGCCAGCAACGTCAGGCTCGGTTGTACAATCTAAAAGCAAGGGGCACGGACATAGCTGAAGGGGACCAAGTACTCTTGGCTAATAAGGGGGAACGTGGCTGTAGGAAGCTTGCAGACAAGTGGTCCTCTAACATCTACATTGTTGTGTCTCGTGATCCCAAATGCCATACTTACCGCATCAAAGACATAGCAACTGGACAAGAGAAAGTAGTCCATCGCAACTTACTCCTGTCAGCAAACTTTCTGCCCCTTGAGTTGGACAAGGACCAAGAGTCAGTGTTTTCTTCTGACATCACCCTGGATCCAAGTACTGTTAACGATGGTGACCAGGATGTTTCAGTTGTGTATTCGGGGAGTAATGAAGTGGACCGCACTGCTGACTGGGTGGCCAATACGGTTTCCTCAAACCCTGAGGACCTTCAGGACGATGAAAGTTGTGACAGGAGACTTCAAACAGAAGCAAGTGATGCTGGAAGTCTTGGGGAAGATGAAAAAGACACCGCAGAGTGCCCAGACTCGTCGTATAATCAGCCAGAAGCCGACGAAGAAGCAGTTGGTATAAGTCCTGGTAGGCCAACAACTGATGCTCTAAGTCTTGTCAGATCCAGGGCTGGCAGAATAATCAAACCAGTTAACAGACTGATACAGAACATGACACAAAGGAACACACAGACACGTAATGCAGTCTCTGAGTTTGCAAGGAGTTTATTTATGTAAGAGTAATCAAGTTTTGCTTGTGAATGGACTGGAGTATGGTAGTATTGTACACCATAAATAAACCAATGCCCATTAGTTAAAGTGTATGGGAGGGTAACAGCCACTGACTGTGGGGTTGTGTTTACGGCACAATCTTATAGCAAGCAGATATTGTTGAGTCTGGCCAACTTTCCAATGTTGCTTTTCCTTTTGCAGAGGAAGACTTTCAATGTTGCACAGGTGTATGTGGTCACTGTCTGTCAGATGGCAAAAATGTTATTCTGTGTCTAGTCTCGATTAATGTTGGGACGGTTTTGAGAAGTTCAGGGGGAAGTATGTAGCTGATCTAATTTTATTTATTTATTTTAATGAACTATCTCAAAACTCTTGCAAGCATGTAAAAGTGTTTATATTTCATCACAAATCCACCTTCATTATTTATCTATACTGTATTTGTTTTTGTTTTTTTTGGTTCCTTGAATTGAATTTTATTTTGGTGGTGCAGCTTTTATTTTCTTGCTCCCTGTTGCTACATCATATCCTGTGTACATGTATTCCCGCTCCTTTTCCTTAGTTCGCGCTGAGCAGCGCTCAGGAGAGGTAAGCGTTTGGAGCTGTCTCCTGTTTTGAGTTAAAATATTCAAAAATGTTCCCAAAAAGTCTGTTCAATAAACTCACAAGTGTTATATGTTGTTCTTTAACTTTTTTATGTTTAGCGCAGCATTGTACTGGGTATTTAATCCCCATGGTAGTGACATTTATCAAGCTTTCTGTGCCAACATGTTTTTTTTCTTTGTTCTTTGGGTTGGTTAAGGTGTGTGTGGGGGGCAGCCAGAACACAAGAACTGCTGTGCTGAGAGTGTTTTTGTTCTAAACAGGTATGTGAGTTGTTTCAAAATGTTATTTGGACGTTGAATTAATGTGTTTACTATATTTGAAAATTGTAATTATTGGGAGAATTATTCTGTTTGGGCTTATTTTATTTGTTTTGAATTAATGTAGATTTTACTTTATTATTTGTGATTCTCAAATTATTTTGTTTGGTTTTAACATATTCCTGTTAGTTCGCGCTGAGCAGCGCTCAGGAGAGGTGTGTGTGGGAGGCAGCCAGAACACAAGAACTGCTGTGCTGAGAGTGTTTTTGTTCTAAACAGGAATAAACTGATCCAGACCTGATACCAGTGTGATGACTTCTAATTTCCTAACCTGCTACACTGTCACCCCAGTATCGACAGGGGGCGCTGTGGAACTAGAACACAAGGTCACTCTAATTTTTCAACAGCTCCACACACATTTTTCTGGTGGCCTGGATTGTAAGGTTTTGGATGTTTTTCAGCAGCTCTTGAAACTTTTTATGTCTGCTGTTCCTAGTACAAATCCTTGTTTCAAGAACAATATATTCCTAATGATGGAACAGTTATTACTTTCTAGACACAGTTTATTAGTTCACCCTGATTTCACACAGTTATTGGAAAGTATTACAGCCCTGAGGACCTTTTACTCAGATCTTTCTGTCTCTCGTTCTTTTCGTCCTGCTGAGTCCTTCCCAGTTTCCACAGGTAGTGCTGCTGCTACAGAGAGCACTGATACTACAGTGAGCCTGGACACTAATGACTCCAGATTGGTGCCAACGGAGGGTGCCACGCCTACAGCATCCGCAGAGGGTGCCACGCCTACGGCATCCGCAGAGGGTGCCACGCCTACGGCATCCGCAGAGGGTGCCACGTCTACGGCATCCGCAGAGGGTGCCACGCCTACGACATCCGCAGAGGGTGCCACGCCTACGGCATCCGCAGAGGGTGCCATGCTTACGGCATCCGCAGAGGGTGCCATCCACATCTTCTGCTGCCCTGAGGCTCTGTCTCCGGCTCCAGAGGGCGCTGCCCCGTCGTCTCCGGCTCCAGGGGGCGCTGCCCCGTCGTCTCCGGCTCCAGGGGGCGCTGCCCCGTCGTCTCCGGCTCCAGGGGGCGCTGCCCCGTCGTCTCCGGCTCCAGGGGGCGCTGCCCCATTGTCTCCGGCTCCAGAGGGCGCTACCCCGTTGTCTCCGGCTCCAGAGGGCGCTGCGACCGAAGCTCTCTGCTGTCCAGCGTCTCCGGACGCCTCCACGTCTACGGAGGGTCCCAGCACCGCAGACGCCTCCACGTCTACAGAGGGTCCCAGCACCGCAGACGCCTCCACGTCTACAGAGGATCCCAGCACCGCAGACGCCTCCACGTCTACAGAGTGTCCCAGCACCGCAGACGCCTCCACGTCTACAGAGGGTCCCAGCACCGCAGACGCCTCCACGTCTACAGAGGGTCTCAGCACCGCAGACGCCTCCACGTCTACAGGGGGTCAGCGCACCGCTGATGTTTCCACGTTTACGGAGGGTCTCCACGTTGATGACGTCTCCACGCCAGACGTCTCTTTGCCTGATGACGTCTCCACGCCAGACGTCTTTTTGCCTGATGACGTCTCCATGCCAGACGTCTCTTTGCCTGATGACGTCTCCACGCCAGACGTCTCTTTGCCTGATGACGTCTCCACGCCAGACGTCTCTTTGCCTGATGACGTCTCCACGCCAGACGTCTCTTTGCCTGATGTCTCCACGCCAGACGTCTCTTTGCCTGATGTCTCCACGCCAGATGTCTCTTTGCCTGATGTCTCCACGCCAGACGTCTCTTTGCCTGATGTCTCCACGCCAGACGTATCTTTACCTGATGTCTCTTTGCCTGATGTCTCCACGCCAGGCGTCTCTTTGCCTGACGACGTCTCCACGCCAGACGTCTCCACGTCAGACGTCTCCACGCCAGACGTCTCCACGCCAGACGTCTCTTTGCCTGATGACATCTCAGCGCCGCTCGAGGTCTCTACGCTCGGGGTCTCTACGCTCGATGACGTTCTTTTGCCTTGTGCCCCGGCCGAAGAAGTCGTTGCCGCCATGGTTCCAGCCTTTGGTGTTGAACGGCCTCACTGTCGCCCGCCTGAAGTGGTCTTGAACGTTGGGCAGCCTCCCGGTCGTCCGTCGGATGGGGTCCTGCGCGACGGACTGTCTCCCGGTCGTCCACCTGAAGGGTCTTTGGCTGTTGTCGACTACCTGGCCACGATGCTTAGTTCTGTTTTGAGTTACTAGTTTGTGCTGGGTTTGGTCTTCGCTAAGTTACTGGTTCTAGTTTCTTCCCTTGTGGCTCTCGCTGTTTTTTCTGGTTTTGGCGTTGTGTTTCATTTTTGTCCCGCGCCCTGTTCTTGTGTTTTGTTCCCTGTCCGTGTGTTTTCTTCGTGTCCGCTGTTCCTTGCGGTTTTCCTCCCTTCGCCTGCCTTGGATTTTTTGGGCGGGTTTTCTTGGTCACCTGGGGATGTCCTTGAGGGGGAGGTACTGTAAGGATGGCTCCTTCCTGTTGGTCTTGTCTTCGTGTATTTTCTTGTTTAGTCTTCAGGTCATAGGTCCCCGTCTAGTTCAGTCTGCATGTTTCCTTTAGGTCCCTTTCTATTAGTCTTCATGTTTGTTCTATTATACATAGGTCCCCGTCTAGTTCAGTCAGTCTTCATGGTTAAGTTCCCCGTCTAGTTCAGTCTGCATATCTCATGTTTATTTTAGGTCCCCGTCTAGTTCAGTCAGTCTTCATGTTTAGTCCTCATGTTTATTGTAGGTCCCCTTCGTATGCATATGTTTAAGTTCCCTTCTATTTTAGTCCACATGTTTGTTTATTATTAGTTCAACCTTCTGGTGTAGTCTACATGTGTTTAGGTTCCCTTCTAATTTAGTCCACATGTTTGTTTTATTATTAGTTCAACCTAGAGTTCTCTCACCCTGATTTCCCTTCAGAGTTAGCCTTGTTCTGTTAATCGTTCCCAGGTGTGTGTCGTTACTTCCTGTCTTGTCTGTGTGTATATATACTCTGTCTGCAGTCAGGTTCTTGTCGGGTCATTCGTTCGTTTTCCCCTGGTGTGTCGTGTCCAGCTCCTTGGCCAGTGAGTACGTCTCTTCATGTTTGAGTTTCAGTATAAGTCACATGTTTGAGTTTTAGTATTCTTGCCACTGTTTGAGCTGCAGTTCATAGTTCTTAGAATTAAGTATCTAGTTACAGTTCCAGAGTTAAGCCAGAGTTACAGTTCCTCGTTTTTGCTTCGCTGCCTTGTCAGTGTTTTGTTTTGAGTTTTTGTGATTAAACGTTTTGGATTTTTCTACTCCTGCCTCCGAGTGACTACCTGTCTGCACCCACTGGGTTCTCTCACACACCGCAACGTGACAATTAGTTCACGGCAAATAAAGATTTACAGGAATAAAAGACAAATACTGTAAAAGACACAAATAAAACAATAAATCATACCTCATTGGCCACATTAACTCCAGAGGAATAAAAACGATTTTCTACAGCTTCTTCTTACAAAAAGAAACGTAAAACACCCCTTTGTCTTCAGGGGGAAACTTCTTGTAGTCTTGTCTTCTGCAGTAACGGTTCTCTAACGGTTTCCATGGCAACTGTGTCAATCAATCTTACGCCAAGGGAAACAACGTGGCATGCGGAACAAAAGATACGTTCCCCCATACATTTCAATGCATTTTAACAGAAAAAATGAACCTTAACAACATAAATTACTGAAAGTTGTTACTTGTCTATTATTTAATGTTTTATATTAAACACTAATATTTATTGCTCTCTTTAACTGAATATTGAATAATGCATAAAATGAGATCTGCCCTTGATGGCAGCTACATTAAGTAATAGTCAATATGGGTTCAGATCAAACAACTCTACTTCCATGGCCCTTATGGAGTTAATGGAATATGTTACTACAGCGGTTGATCAAAAACATTACTGTTTAAGTGTGTTTGTAGATCTAAAAAAGGCATTCGATACAATCGACCACACTATTCTGCTTGAAAAATTAGACAAATATGGTATTAGAGGTCATGCGTTACAATGGATACATAGTTATTTGCAAGATAGAATACAGTTTGTCCAAATAGATGATATAGGATCTAGTTTTTGTAGTGTTTCATGTGGAGTACCACAAGGCTCTGTACTCGGACCTAAGTTGTTCATTTTATATATTAATGATTTGATGAATGTGTCAGATACCCTTAAATGTGCTCTTTTTGCTGATGACACTACTTTCTTTTATTCGAGAAATGACTTGGAACAGATGAGTGACTGTGTGAAGAACGAGTTTGTTAACCCTAGGATGCATGAATGACCAATACCTACATTCTTCCATGAGTGGGGTCAAAAATGACCCCAATTAGAATCAATGGGTTTTTGCAATGAATTTAAATGATGTCTTTAATTTTGGTTAAAGGCAGTTATACTTATTATATCTGGGTCAACAAAAGACTGATTTTACATTTAATATGGTTATTCATAACTTTTTATAACGTTTTTTCACACGAAATAACATCATAAATCTTCAAATTATTGCTAGAATATCCATCTGTCTGAAGGACAAAAAAGAGAATGAACATACAATCAGAACACACTCACATGTGCCCACACAAACATATTTTCTCTATTCAATGTGTGCAGTTGTCAAACTATTTGCTTTTGGCTGTGACCATTGCACACTGTAGTACTGCATTTCCTGCACCAATTGGTGGCTTTGCTATTTTTGTTTTATTTGGACACATCTGGCACCTCGTTCTCTTCTGTTGGCCCTTTGTGCCTCTCTTCTGTTACTTGTTTGCCACTTTTGTCACTCCACATCTTCCAATTGCTTCAGTGATGTTGGTTGGTAGGTTCAGGGTACCTTGGGTTGTGTAGAAGACTCCCAAAGAGCACACACATTGGTACATTCCAGTTCTTCTCACTTCCTGCTAGAATGATCACTCCAATGAAGGCCATGAGCTCCTGTTTGCTTAGATTTTCCACTCTTTTCCTCTGCTTGTTGCAACTCTTCTTCCCTCTACGTTTGTTCATGTCAACACCTCTTCTAATATACTATCCATCCATTATCTTCCATTTTTGGGTCACGGGGGTCGCCGGTGCCCATGTCCAGCAATCACTGTGCGAGGGGCGGGGTACACCCTGGACGGGTTGCAAGTCCATCATATGGACACATAGAGACAAACAACCATTCACTCTCTCACTCACACCTAGAGACAATTCAGAGTTACCAATCAGCCTAACATGCATGTTTTTGGTCTGTGGGCGGAAACCAGAGTACCCGGAGGAAACCCACGCATGCACGGAGAGAACATGCAAACTCCACCCAGAAAGGCCCCTGGACCGGGATTTTAACTGTAAGAATTATGAGGAGGTCAATATTAATACTGACCTCTTTATCCTTAATTAATCTACTTATTCAGATTGAATAGTAAATGTTCACGGATTCTGTTCTTTTTCAGTTTACCCAATATTTCTGTGATCTTTATGATGGATAAATACACAAAGCCATTAAGTGACAAAGACGTTAACTTAGTTTGATATGTCAAAGAGACACTATCATTTATTTAAAATAAATCAACTAAATTAACACCATTACACTTGATTGACATGATTTCACTTTCTTTCAATTCAAATACGTCAGCACACTTAAATTTAACACAACAGACATAAATATTAGATGTTAAGCATATTTAGTCTGTGGGCTCTTTAACTTAAAAAATATAGTTTCCAGCTTAGGTTGAGAGGGAAAAGAAATAGGAAAGATTTATGGAGGAAGAAAAGTTAAGAGTCAGGGAGTTATCTTGATGTGTTTAACCAGAAACATGGCAGTTCTCCGGCCGATTAAAGCTACACGTTGGTACCCTTGGCAAAGCATTTGACGACTTGTTACCTCGTGAAGATGGTCAGTCTCCCTCGGTCCAGTTTGGTCAGTTCGTTTACCATTCTCAGCGTCTCCAGACGTGCGCCTTGACTCGAACCGAAGTAACGGCAGCTCCTGGTGCTGTTGTTCAAGATAAGACGTTCCTTAAAGGAATGTCAATAAAAGAGAGCTTTTCAGCTGTTGAAGATGGCTTATAACTTGGCATGTTATAAGTCTTTAACTGAATGACATGTCATTAGCGTGTGACCAGACGATCATCAGTTCTTTGGAGAAGACCATGGTTTGAGGCTTACTCCAGCAGACTTCTTAGAGAAAGTAAGATGTGAAGGTTTTAACTGAGACGTGACCCAGAAAATGTGTTCTTTCTGATTGGCCGAATGGCATCATAAGTTGATGTGAGGATGACATCAACATGTTGAAAGGGGGTCAAAAGATTAGTTTGTCAGAAAGATAAAGTGTTAGTTTCAGATGTCAGCATTTTATCATAAAACTGATTCCTTTGCTTTAACACTTTAACAAAATACTGTTGGTTTGATTAAAACAACGTCATTAAGCATCACATATGGGACCTATTAATGATAATAGCTTGATTATTAAATAGGACAAAAACAAAAGTCTTTGGGTGTCTAGATTGTCCTGAGCTCAAGCTAAAATGAATGAGATAAAGTGTTCCTTTTATCTTCACATGCAAGTTCGAGAGGAGAGGAGAAATCCTCCATGTACAACATTTTGAATTAAGCAGAGTATTTGATTTATCTGACATTAAAATGTACTGATGCTCTTACAAATAAAATTATTCTTTTGATCACATCAGCCTAAAATCAAAGATAGAAATAGTCTCTTATTGGTGACTATGTTATCAGATTATAGCTAAATGAATAATTTTGTAGTAAATGTCTTGCTTTACTGAGAGGTCAGTAAAGGTCATCACTGGACAGTTCAAAAACCTTAATTTGACCCTGGGTAGGTCCACTACATCTCCCCCCTTTTGGAAGCCATCGCCAGTCCTTGGGGATGGGGTCCAACACGAAAGGAAACCTTGAACTGTCTTTGATCTTGAAGTAATCCAGCAAGTGGAAAAAAAAAAATCAAAAATTATAATCCCATAAAGTTTTTGGAAATTCCATACTGTTCGTAGGTAATCCCATTGCGAAAAGCTTTTAATCCTTTGGAAAACAAAGTCTGTTAACTCTTGGAAAACAAAGTCTGTGATCCCTTGGAAAGCAAAGTCTTATAATCCACAGCGGTAATTCCACAGCAGTAAATCCACAACGATTAGTTTTGTTGATTGATCAGCAACAATTGTTTTCATAATCAGCATGTAGAGGGGATCCCTCGATTTGACGCAGAGGAGGCGGCCCTTGGATGAAGGTTGAAGACCAACGTTGAAGTAGCAGGTCCCCACATCGAAGGTTGTTGGCTGGTTGGTTTCCAGTCCGTGCCACTCTGGTTCTATGTGTCATGCAATTATGTGGTTTTTAAGGTGGGCTTATGATTGGGATTTTACATTAAGCCTTACCTATATGCACCTGGTATGTAAGCTATCATGGTTTAGATCAGCTACAATTACCAATTAAGGGGTGGATCAATGCTATAAATTAGATATAGGGATCTATACCTATAGAATTTTGGAGGGCTTCTGTAACGAAGGCCTCTAATTCCAAACTATTCCTCCATTCATTACTTAGTTTAGGTTAAACTAAAATAGAAATGAAATATAGTTTGATCTAAATGTCTGTTGTCTTTTAGACGAACGACGTAGGATTTGGTATTCCTAATAAATTTTGAAGTCTATGGCGAGACTCATCAAAATGAATAGACAATCTAGAATAGAAACGATCGAATCGGTTCAATTTAGAAATTGTGAGGTCAATGTAGTTTATTGTACCTTGAGTAGCTTTAAACTACATTGACTCTTCGACGATTGAGATTTAACAAAACGAACTGCATGTTGGCATAGTTAAATCCATATCATTCATTAACCAATGTTAATACAAAACCTTTTTGGCTGGGAGTGTTCAGAACCAAACAATATCTCAACTAATGACAACAGTAATGACTAAACAACAAGGAAACAACGTTTCACTGCTTCGACACACTCTTGTCGTCAGATTCCAAAGTGCAACACACAAGAAAAACAGGTCTCAACTTTATGACCGAGGTCAAATTAAATCTCGTGGATTTAAACGGTTGTTAAGGTTAGTTTTTTGTTGTGGGTTTTAGGCTTAGCGTTTCTAAGTTCAAATTGGACAATGCGACTTATAGGGTGGGAAATATGGTAGTTTAAACCTGATTAGTTTATTTACTAACTTGTGTTTGGACGACCTTATTATCCCATGAAGTCGGTGAGTTTGTGAGATCTTTGTCTTTTGTGGAGTCATTGAACGCCTTGTAAGGTTTGATCTGATTTCGATGTACCCATTTAGCAATTGGCTCTTTGCGGCCTTTGCTGATTTTGATTTCGTAGACGACTGAGGACACTTTGTCTGTTATCAGATGAGGTCCAGTCCACCTGGGCATTAGTTTGCGGGCGAGAGTTCCGGTCCCGGACTCTCCTTTCCCGGTTGCTGGGGCGAACGTATAGTACCAGACTCTGTCTCCCACTTGGAGTTCATTGTGAGAGGCCTTTTGGTCGTAGTACGCCTTACGTCCTTCAGCGGATTTTTCCAGGTTTTTCTGGGCGAAAGCAAAAGTGTTTCTGAGGTGTACATTCAAATCTTTCATGTATTGTTGTGTGGTGTAGGCTGTCGCCATGGCGGCGTCGCCTGGTTGGTACAACAGGTGTAGAGGGAGAGTCATTTGTCGACCGGTCATCATCTCGAAGGGAGAGATGCCAGTTGATGTGTGTGGAGTGGCTCTTATGGCCATGAGGACCAGAGGGAGTTTCACGTCCCAGTCCTTGTGGTTTGCAGCCACGTATTTCTTCAAAATACTCACCACAGTTCTGTTTGCTCTTTCTACTTGGCCTGAAGCCTGTGGGTGGTAGCCGACATGAAAGTTGGCCTTGACGCCTAGCGTCTTCCACAGTTCTTTCATCACTTCACCTGTGAAGTGTGTACCTTGGTCTGAGTTCACCCGAAGGGGAAGTCCAAACCTTGAGAATATATGATTCATTAACAACATAGCAGTGGTTTGTGCTGTGTCGTTAGGAGCTGGTAGGCATTCTACCCATTTGGTGAATGCACAGGTTACCGTGAGAAAATATTTATTTCCTCTAGAGCTCTTAGTGAGTGGTCCAACCCAGTCGATCTGGAGGTCAGACCATGGGAATGCAATGCCTCTGCTTTGCAGTGGTGCTCTGTGAAGTGGTCTGGTTGGCTGAAACTGGCCACAGACCACGCACCCTTCAATGTAGTCCTTGACATCCTTTTTCATTCCAGGCCAATAGGCAATTTGTTTTAATGCCGTCAGCGTGGCTTTATCTCCTTTGTGTCCTGCGGACGGGAGATCATGGGCATGAACTAACATCACCCCCCTTTGGTCATGGGGAACCACGAACACAGGTGAGGACGTTGGTCCATGAGCGAAAGTTAAGATGCCCTTGATTAGTTTTAGCTGTTTGCGCAGCTGATAGAGGACCTTAAGGTCTGGATCGGAATCCAGGTCGTCTTTAGACGGACTATTTTTGTTCGGATCAGTCAGGTACAGTATCATGGAGTTGATAGCAGGATCCGACTTCTGTAGTTGGATGATGTCTGGGTCAGTCAGTGCAGGTCGTACAGAGACTGCGTTGTCAGCAGGTCTGGCTGCGGCCTGGGCACGTGTGACTGCCATAACCCTGACCGTAGGTTGTATTGACAGAGTCTTGATTAACCAGGAGGGGTCGAAGGACCATAGAGGACCTTCGTCGGCTCCTTCTTTGGCTAAGGAATCTGCAATGTCATTGTAATGCTTGTCATCGCCTGGGACTCTAGAATGCCCCGGAACTTTCTTCCAGTAGATCTGTAAGTCATGTGATGTCACCAAGTGATCACACGCTATGAAAAGCTCTTTGTGTTTGACCACTTTTCTGTCGCTTGTTAGGAAACCGTTCTGTTTCCACACAGCGAGGTGACAAGCGAAACTCAAACGAGCATAGTTAGAGTCAGTGCAGATGACTAGCGTCTTGATGGAGCGTTCTACTACCATCTGGAGAGCTATTAGGATTCCTGCAATCTCAGCGTACTGAGAAGTCTGAGATCCTAATTTGTAGCTGAAAGTTATCTGCTCTTGGTCTTGGAGGAGGACCCCTCCAACACCTGCTCTGCAGATCTTGTCGCGGAGGAATGAAGATCCATCCACGTACAACGTTGTCATATCTTTGCAGATATTGTCATCAAAGAAGTGGTGATTCGGGTCTTCAGTTACTGGGGGTTTTACCTCAACCGGCGGCTGGGTGGCTGGTACATCTTGTGTACACTTCTGGCAGATTGCCAAGTCCGTCCCCAGATGTGACTTCTTGTTTTGACCATAACGTATGTCTAGGTTAAAACTTTGAAGCGCCATGAGCCACGTTGCAACACGTGAGTTTGTCACCACACCATCTCTGATGCGTTCACTGTTAAGAAAGGTCACTGGCTGGTGTTGTGTTTCCACAATGATTTTCTGTCCACCAATGTAGCTGGAGAAATGTTTAACTGCCCACACTGTGGTCAGTAAAGCTTTCTCACAGTCTGAGAATCTCAACTCGGGGCCTGCCATCGTTTTGCTGGCATAGGCTACTACACGTTTGTCTCTGTCGTGTATCTGGTACAGACCTGCACTTATGCAATGAGCTGAGAAGCCCACTTCCAAGTAAAACTCTTTGTTGTAGTCTGGGTAGACTAAACAAGGGGCTGACTTGATCCTGTTTATAAGAGCGTCCATTGCCTGTTGCTGTTTGTCAGTCCAAACAAATGGTACGTCTTTTTTAAGGAGTTCAGTCAGTGGTTTCGCAAGGTCCGCATAGTTTTCGATGAATTGGTTCGAGTAGTTACACACGCCCAGAAAACTTTGTAGTTCTTTGAGATTGGTGGGGACTTTGAGATTGTCGAGGCCTTGGGTGCGAGTCAGCTGTGGTTGTACTCCGTCAGGACCTACAAGTAGGCCAACGTAGTCCACTTTGGTTCTGCACCATTGGCATTTTGACAGTGATATCTTAGCACCAGCAGTTGTCAGCTGATTCAGAACGTGGTCGATCTCAGCCAAATGTGAGTCCAGTGTTGGCTGCCTCAAAAGGACATCGTCCACGTAGATCAGTGTTCCACGCTCGTGGGCGTCTGGACATGCTTTGTTCAAGAAGATGTTGAACTCTGCAGGTGAGTTAGCGTAGCCAAAGGGACACCTGTTAAAGGTGTACTGACGGCCACCAAAAGTGAAAGCTAGTTTGTACTGGTCCTCGGCGCGCACAGGGATGGTCCAAAAACCAGAGGCGACGTCGAGGGTCGAGAAGTACTTACCATTGGTGACCTTGGGCAGTTCCTGTTGGAGTTGCGTCATAGGCCATCTGGATAAGGGAACTTGTTTGTTTAGCTTTCGGTAGTCTATAGTGAGTCTCCACTTACCATTTGGTTTTAACACCGGCCATAAAGGCGCAGAGTAAGTGCTGTTACAGTATCGGATGATACCTTTTTCTAACAGGTCATTAATGATTTCTCTGATAGGTTGATGTGCTGCCAGAGGAATCTTGTACTGTCTGACAAATGCAGGGGGAGCATTAGGCGGGGTTGGGATGCTCACTGTGTGGAGCGTGGTCAACCCACAATCCATCGAGTCAGTTGAGAATGATTTCTCATATTTTAGAAGAACTTTGCGAAGTTTGTCCCTTTCTTCATCAGTTTTCAGGGCGTCGGCTTGGGCGACCACCTGGTCAATCTGTGAAGCAACTGAGAGGGATTCTTGTTCTTTGGGGAGCTCCAGTGAGTCCCCTTCAGTGTCGTAAAACCTGTCAACAGGTAGTGCACTGTAAGTTTGGGGGCATAGACTGTCTCCTTTGTTGAAACCGAACCTGCGGACAGTGTCCTGGTCGGACTCACTGGGGGAGAAAAGAGCTATGGCCTGTGTTGGTTTCGTGAACAAGACTTGCCCCGTGTGTTGATTTGGGATCAAGTTTTCTGGGAGTCCTCCCAGAAATGGAATGCTTAGCTCAAAATCATGAAAATCAGTAGAGATCAACCATCCTAGCTGTGTGTTTTTTGGGATCAGTACCTCTTCTGTGCTTGTGTTGCACACAGCAACAGTCGTGGTTCTGCAGTCGAGGGTCACTTGGCATGTGGCCTCCATGGACAGTCCTAAGTTGAAAAACATAGGAGATGGTTGAAAGTATGCCTGTTTTGTGCTAATAGCTTGTCCTTTCATGATGTGACACATCACCGGCTTGTTCATAACCTGAGGTGGTACCGCAGTGTTATGGCTGTTAGCAATCTGACAGACCTCTGGAATGGTCTGTCCAGCCTTAAGGTTCTCTGTTGTTAGCACAGGAGAGTCCTTTGTGGCTGTGTCTAGTGACCACAGTACATTGTTGTTGATGTCCACTCGGACACCTAACCTTACCAAAATGTCGGAGCCTATGTAGGTTGCATGTGGTAAGTTCGGGACCACGAGGAACGGGTGATCCAGTTCTCGTTGGTTCCAGATCAGTTTCAGGTCAATGATCCCTTTTGCGGTCATTACCTGTTTATCGTTGGGGTCCAACGAAAAGCGGAAAGCCTTTTTGTTCATTTCTAGACCCAACTGTTTTTTAACCAAGGTTCCATAGAAAGCTTGGCTGATCGCTGATTTCTCCGTCCAAGGAGACAAAACAGCATCATCGGTGTGGGATCCTTGGATCTCAACACCTTTGACTACCTGCGGTAGGTAGTGTTCAGTGAGCGCCGACTGTTTCAGCTCGCAGAGGAGGCTCTCTTCTGCCTCACCTATTCTGAAGGTTCACTTACCGGGATTGTGCTCTCGTTGGAGGAACCCGTTGTGCCTTCCGCGGTACCTGCTGTTAGACAGTCAGTGTCACCTTGTGTAGGCATATCGATTGGCAGTGGTTGGCTCACTCTGGTCCACATTGTTTGATCACCATAATCTATAATCGCGTCGAAGCGGTTTATAAAGTCTTGGCCAACCAAAAATGGGAATGAGTCAACGGTGGACACGTGTACCGGGTGGTATAGCGTCATTTCACCAATCTGCATATGAACCATGGCTATAGCTGTAAGGGTTGTACTCGTCTCTGAGAGTCCCTGTAGTACTACAGCACATTCTTTGAGGGGTATTTCCCTGTCAACCCCGCTAGCGGCTATCCTTAGCTCCTTCAACAGTGTGGGAGACATAATGGTTATGTCAGCCCCACCATCCAGGAGGGCCTCTTCTGTGAGGACCCCTTCTAAAGTGATTGACAGGTAAGCCTTCTTAGCGGGCCCCTTCCTGATAATGTTACACAGGAACCTACCAGGTTTTTTCCGACGTGTGTTACGTCTACCATTGTCTGTGTGAATTTCATTCACCTGTACTGGTAGTGCAGTCACACATGGGTCTGAGTGATCGGTCTGCGACGAGTCATTGTCTTTGGTGAGTGCGCTTTCCCCCCCTTTTTCTGATGAGGGGCTCTCGGACTCTGTAACAATGATGTCATGGTTACAGTCAACATCTTGTTGACCGTCTATACCCTGATTGTCAGCATCCTGACCATCAGTATCTTGGTGACTGTCAGCAATCGTGGCATTGCTGTTATTAGTGTGTTCTGAGTCACTATCAATGATAGTGCTACACATCACACCAGGTTTGTTTTCCTTGTTTGTTTTTTTCAAACTTTCTAACAACCGACGTATGTTCTCCATCTCTTCTGAAGACAGAGGTTTAGGGCCTTTTTTCTGGAACTTCTGTGGGTTTTTCCTCGCCCCAGACTGTTCAGTTTGAGGTGCAGGAGCTGGCGCATTGCTCGGGGGTCCCCTCTGGGACCACCCTCTTCCATATGAGTCACCTTGGGACCCATATTTCTTTTTCTTTTGGAAAGCCCCCCTTTTTTGATGGGGCTCTTCCTCTTGATGCGGCCTGTACCACTTAGGGTCTCTGGACCCCTTTTGGTCTTTGTTCCAGCGGACACCTTCATTTTGCGGTCTGTCAGGTTGGAAATATTGCTTATTCTCGGCTTCCTTAAAAGAGTGAGCTGGCGCTCTTGCTCCTTCAAGGTCTAGCGATTGGTATTTGACCTTTTCACCAGGACACACTTCAAAGGGTGTCTTGTTTGGTGAGCGACCTGTAAAAACATCTATCGCGCACTCTCTTATGTCTTCGATGGACCTCCGTTTATAGTTTGCGCTGACATGTACTTTCTCTCTTATGTCAGGGCAGAGGTTTTGGCTGAAAATATACTTAAACCCTACCTCCTCCTCCATTTCAGGTTCGCATCTGTCCCCGAAATAGGCACGGAATATTCGGTCATAATATGACCTTGGGTGTTCATTCCTACCTTGCTTGATGTTAGCTGCTGTTATGATGCCATCGGGCCCCGTGCAAGGAGAAAACTCCTTTATCAGCGCAGCACAGAGAAGACTGTAGTCTTTCATCACTGCTTCTCGTTGACGCTTCATAAAAGCATGCACCGTCCTGTCCGATGTTAACCTTAACAGACAGATTCTATCATCATCTGTAGCTTCTGGGAAGCGTTGAAGCTGGAAATCAAGGTCTTCGAGATAGATCTTGGTTTCGTGTGAGCCCATCGGGCCAGGAGCGAAGGTTTGAATGCTTTTCGCCATATTCCGTAGTTCAGCCATTGACAGAGGTATTTGTGGGTTATTATCAGATCCACCCACTGTTGGGATTGTCGGTCTTAGAGGCCCTAAGGGACGGCGCGGTGGTGTTGGTGTTCTAGGCGGTGATGTTGGAGGGAGTAGTGCATCTGGCATGGGCGGGGGCGGTGGAGGAGGGAGTAGGTCATCAGGTATGGGAGGAGGCAGCGGAGGCGGTGAGTTCTCAAGGTGTTTACTCATGAGACCCAAACATTTTCTCTCTTCTTCAAAGAGTTTGTTCATTGCTGATGCACGCTCTATTTTACAACTATTCAGTTGGACTTTTAACCCATCATTTTCACGTTGTAACATCATGTGCTGTTCTTGTGATTTTCTATAATCTTCTTGCAGCCTTGTGTACCGTAGTGATAATGATTCCAGGGTGTCCGTGCATTTTTCCAGCGCGTCTCGTGCCTCCCCACAATCCGCCTGAAGCGACTTGTATTGATGGTAATACGTATCCTTCTCCACCACACATTTTTCCAAATCATCTTGTGATTGGTCAAAATCCCTTTTTAACACTCTGCATTCTTCGTAGAGACTACGCGTTTGTTCAGCGCTGCCAATACTCGACTGTGTTAAACTCTTTACCTCCTGCTGTAAAGCGGCAACCTCCATTTGTGCTGTTAAACATGATGTAGAGACAGCCCGGCGTACAGCAGTTTCAAAGTCTAGCTTGGCCTTTAACAGAAGGCTTAATTTAGCTAAACGTTTATCTCTGTCTGCTTTCTTTTCAGCCGTTGTGGTTCCAGCTGTTACAGTTTTTAATGCACTGTCCACATCTGCTTCCTCCATCAACTGTGTCTCTTCATGGTAGTTTGTGATGGGCCCTGTGAGTGAAAATAAGGCACATTCGATCCAATCTGCTTTGGTCGGGTCGTGGCCTTGAGGTGGCACAGGCTGCCCTGTATCAGTGGTGTTAGGGGTCTTACCCTCTGTGCCTGCCATCTTTTATCTGGATTTTCAGTGAAAATCAAAATAAAAGATGTTCTGTATTCGTTATTCTAAACTTTTCACTATTTGAAATAAACAGGAAAGTTTAAATGTGCACAGGACAACTGTGGAAGATGATGTGTCAGAGAAAGGAAGAGAAAGTAAAAAATTCTTTTAGTTATCTGGAGTGAAAACTGTACTTTTGTTTGTTATTTTAAATTCTTTGTATTTAAAATAAGCAAAAATGTTTGTCCGTACCTCTGTTATTCTAAATATTTTATTTAAAATAAACAGGAGCTATTGTTTGTGTACAGAACAAAATTAAAAGCTGGTAACTCACCATAAAATGCTGACTTTTTATGATGTTTTTTAAGAAAACTCATCTGTCAACGTCCTCTAACCAACAGCTTCGAGTCTTAATTTTAATCACGAGGAAACTGATTTTTTTTTTAATCAGTATTTAAACTAAAAACAACCTTGTCAGAGTTAGTTTCTAGTGTATCAGTGATAAACGCTCGAACCGCGTACTTCTCAGAGACAAATCTATGTTGTTAGACAGTTCAGATGGCTTTAAAGAATGTTTAAACTCTCAGTGAAACTCAGTTTGTTCTGTCAGCGTGTGTGTGTGTGAACTGCGTCTGATTGTCACTCAATGTGCATCAGGAAATGACGACAAGAATGGGCGGGCCAACGCAGCGTGCGTAGCGCGTCACCAGCTTCTTACGTGAGCGAGGCGGAGCTCGCTACAACATACGTGACGTCAACAAATCAATCACAGCATATGTAGTTCAATCTCCAAGCATTAATGGCGAATGTAGTTTCTCACCTTCGACCAATGTAGCGCCGGAAATGACGACAAAGTGGGCTGGTCGCAACGGCGTGCGACGTGATTGACAGCTCACAACAGCGAATCAGCGTTCGCTACAAGAGTGATTGACAGCTCCCAGTACTAGTTTCATCCAATCACAGCTCATAAACAAACATGTAAAACACGTTGCTTAACGTTAGCTTGCACAACAGACCACAACTTTATAGACTCTTAAAACAACTCAAACGCTACAAAATAACTTTCCAAAATTCTGAAACATGCGGCGAACACACCTAGACAGGCCAACTTAGTTACGCTCAGTAACACAGCACTGCAGCTGTTGAACAAACACGGACTCTCTCGGAGCCGCGTTCAAGGTCGGTTCCGTCCACTTTAAGGGAGCAGAACTCGGGTTTCAGAACCACAATCCGACACCGTTCTAACAGTTATATGCTTCTTTGACCAGCTCTAAAATGTAAAATACCACAACAGCAATCTTGTAGATGTTAAATTAGCTTTCAGGCTTTTGACTCGGCGGTCAAACAAAGCTCTGTGCCGGAGTCTGTGCGCGTACTGGGCCGAACGGAACCATGAGGTGGAACACCTGGAGAGATGGTGCAAAGAGAATAATCTTCACATGAATGTGAAGAAGACAAAGGAGATGATTGTGGACTTCAGAAGGAACAAACACACCCACGCCCCACTGAACATAGGTGGATCTGCGGTGGAGGTGGTCTCCAGCTACAAATACTTGGGTGTACACTTGAATGATAACCTCAGTTGGAGCAACAACACCACCAGCCTGATCAAGAAAGGTCATCAGAGACTCTACTTCCTCAGAAGGCTGAGACGAGCTGGTCTGAGCAGCCCAGTTCTCACCTCCTTCTACAGGTGTGCAGTGGAGAGCATCCTGTGCTCCAGCATCAATGTGTGGCATGGAGGCTGCACAGTTGCAGAGAGGAAAGCTCTACAGAGAGTGGTGAAGGCTGCACAGAAGTCTGTTGGAGTCAGTATCCCCACCATCACAGACATTTACACCTCCAGATGCAGGAAAAGAGCCACCTGCATCATGAAATACCTCACTCACCCAGCACACTCACTCTTTGCCCACTCCCCTCAGGACGGAGGTTGAGGAGCATCAAATGTAGAACCACTAGACTGAGGAACAGCTTCTACCCTGAGGCTGTTAGACTCATGAATAAATAAATAATAAGAATAATCACTGTAAAATATCACATCATGCTGATGCTGATCTGTTTTCTTGTTGCTGTGTTCATTTGTGACCATCTGCTCATACAGACTCATGTTCGTGCTACTGTTTATAATGATGTTTTTCCACTAGCTTAGGGTATTACTAGTTGATGTTTTTCTTAGTTAATTCTAGATGTTATTACTGTTTTTCTCTTGCATTTGTTGTTGGATGTAACTAGGACCCCGTGTACATAATCTTGTTTTCATCACATGTACCACATGCGGTGCAAATGACAATAAAGACTCTCTGACTCTGATATATATATATATATATATATATATATATATATATATATATATATATATATATATATATATATA
>JBBPBX010049572.1:0-15453 GCA_038048925.1 Garcialebias charrua
CAGTGTACCAGCAGGGGGAAGCTGTGTTTCTGGAGGCCAGGGTGGAGGCTCCCATGCACCCTCCGCTGACTCTAAATGTGGATTCTTGTGTTGCTACAGCGAAGCCGGACCCTTTTTCACTGCCGAGCTACAAGTTCATCACCAACCATGGGTCAGTTTCTCCATAAAACAAGCTCTTTGCAGAAGTCCGAGCAACAATTTGTTCAGGGACAAACTGTCAATAACTGGTTTGTTGTATTTTCATTCATTCAACCTTTATTTCTACAGGTTAGGCTCATTGAGTCATGAGGACTCATTTACAAGAGAGACCTGTTTTAGAAAGACAACATATAGAGTACAGACAACAATAAACTACAATATAATACAATTAAAATTAAAGTACTGTAGTCTTATCAAACAATAAAATCAAGGTGCCGTATGGTATAAAACAAGGTAAAATCCTAAAAATAAGAACATATTTGCTTTGATGTTTCTATTGACCTTGTCAAATGTTTAAAATCCCCTAAATAAATTAAGGTTGACAGCCACAGTTCCTGTTGCAAAGTGTTCCAGGTTACAGGAGCTGAGCAGGGAAAGGCCTTTTTACCAAGTTCTGTCCGCACTGAGGGGACGCTGCAGGTAATGATGGCCTGAGAGTGCACGCTGTAACTGCACTGAAGACGTGACATGTGGGAGGAGATATAAGAAGGCAGCAGATCAAGGAGGGTTGTTGTGAGATCCTACATGTAGATAATGACCAACTGACCAATGAGTACAGAGTACAGAGTGCAGTGATGGGTATGGTGGTTGCAACCAGTTAAGAATCTTAGCGTGCCGTGGTAGACCCCGTCCAACATCTGCAAGGAGCTGGCAGGGGCATTCATGCAAATAATGTCACCATATGGCTGGTAGGCAGGTAGCAGTTACAAGGTGCTTTCTGGCATTCAGATTATCAAGATATATTTCTGAAAAAGAAGCACAGTTTTAAGTTCAGTTTCTTTATCAAGTTTTCAATATGTGGTTTAAAAGAGGGACATGCAACCTTGGCAACTGTGTTAGCTCTGCAATAAATGACTGTATCATCAGCATAGAGATGCAAGGAGGCATCAGGAATGATTTGAAACGCATTATTTATATAAATTGTAAAAAAAAAAAAAAGTGGGTCCTAAAACTGAGCCTTGTGGCACACCATTAGTGACAGTTGGGTAGCTAGATGAAGTACCGTCATTAATTATATATACTTACCGCCCGGTATATATAGTTGTTCAGTACAAGACTATTTTACCCAAATAGTTATTCAGAGCAACATGTAATCTTGACACCTGTGCTTTAAGGTGACCTTTCTTTTAGCTGTCTCATAGACAGCGTTCTGCCAGGTTCTTCATCCAGGTTCCTGCCTCGGGACCAAGACAACACACTGTGCTTCAGTGTCCGAGCTTTTCGTTTCAACCACTCCTCTGAGGAGCAGGTAGTTGATCTCCGCTGCTGCTCAGAGTCATCTCTAACGTTTCATGTTAGCATTTTTTAAATTTCCAGTATAAAATTCTGTTTTTGTCTTCTAGATGTTCATAAGCTGCCATCTCAGAGCCACTCCGAAACAAACATCTCGTAGTCTCCACAATAAAGCCTGCTTCTTCCACACTCCTACATTCAGGTTAGGGTACCAAACTGAGCCCAACTTCCCTTTAAACACAGCACTTGTTTTTATGTTTAGCTACATGCTTAACAGTGTCGTTGTAGTCCGTTAAAAGTTGCTTCAGAGCTGAAACGTTGATGTTTTTCTGTCGTTCAGGTGGCGTGCCACAGAGGGAGACAGCGCTCTGTGTGAATGCTGTGGCTCCGAGTGCTCCACGCCGCCTGAAGGCAGGAACCGAGGACGTCCAGAGCCGGGTTGTTCTGCTCATCATAAACAAACATAATACATAATATTTGACTGGATTTCACAAGTTGGCATGAATGTACACACGAGCAGTTCCAGGGCAACTTGGTGACTAAGTAAATATGTGTTTGTTGACAGAGGAGCAACACGAGGCTGACAGGACAATTGGACCGCTTCACGTTTTGCTTCACTCCTATTATACGGGCCGACTGTCAGTCAGTTGAAGACGTTTTTTAATTCACACGGCAGAAAATCTTTGAGGGCTTAAAGCAGCAATTACAGTAAAGTCAATCGATAATGACAGGTTTTAGTGGAGACCTAATGACTTTGAATGGATTTTAAAAGGCGGAATAAATGATGCACAGGCTGAGGCGTATAACTACGGCTGACTGCCAGCTGCTGTTTAACCAAATGTATGTAAGAGACACGGATCCCTCGACTCATTTCTCTTTGAACCGAGCACAAAGGAGGAGCAGAGTGTCATGGCAAAGGTCGACCTCACTCGTGCAGCATTCAGGTCGACATCAAACCAAACTGTTGCTGCGTCTAAGAGCTCAGTCTCCACCTCACTCACTCTTTAACCTGAAATTTTAATCTGTTGAATTCCCAGGGAACGAAAATGGACTAAAACCATGATCTGAACATTTTATTTAAAGCTTTTTTTTTTTTTTACCAACACTGAAGTTCAGGATGGGAGAAGGGCCGCGGAGGGTGGTAAGGTGCATGGGTCTGCAGGATGGTTAGATATGACCCACTGCTCTTCAAACCACTCTGGTCCACCGTGAATTCGCTGAGACCTACGCGGTCCATCTGCAGCTCTGTTCGTTCCAGCAGAACCCGACTCTCCAGCTCATTTCCCAGCTCGGGTTCATACTCCAGCCTGTAATGGTAGCCAACTCCATGAGTCTCCATCTACCTGCATGGACCGAACTCTACGGAACAATTTGGTTCTGCTGGGAACTTTGACTGCTCTGTGTCTGCTGGACCCTGTTCTGGAGGGCAGTCATCGTCCATTGTTGCTGTCATTATCATCATTCTGCTAATAGGACCACGCTGCTTATGGGACCATGCTGCTAACAGGACCACACTGTTAACAGGACCAAGCTGCGAACGGGACCAAGATGCTGACGGGGCTGTGCTGCTAAGTGGACCACACTGCTAACAGGACCAAACTGCTAACAGGACCAAGCTGCTAATGGGACCAAACTGCTAACATGACTGTGCTGCTAGCAGGACCGTGCTGCTAACAGGACTGTGCTGCTAACAGGACCAAACTGCTAACAGGACCAACTGCTAACAGGACTGTGCTGCTAACAGGACCATGCTGCTGACATACCCACACTGCTAACAGGACCAAGCTGCTGATTGGACCATGCTGCTAACAGACCCACACTGCTAACAGGACCAAACTGCTAACAGGACCACACTGCTAGCAGGATTGTGCTGCTAACAGGACCACACTGCTAACAGGACTGTGCTGCTAGCAGTGATGTTAAAAGGACCAAGCTGCTAAAAGGACCACACTGCTAACATGACCATGCTGCTAGCAGTGATGTTAAAAGGACCAAGCTGCTAACAGGACCACACTGCTAACAGGACCGTGCTGCTAGCAGTGATGTTAAAAGGACCAAGCTGCTAACAGATCCACACTGCTAACAGGACCAAGCTGCTGATGAGACCATGCTGCTAACAGGGCCATACTGCTAACAGGACCTCGCTGCTAACAGGACCATGCTGCTAACAGACCCACACAACTAACAGGACCACACTGCTAACAGGACCACACTGCTAAGATAACCTCAATGCTAACAGGACCACACTGCTGACGGGACCGTGCTGCAAAGAGAATCTCATTCCTAACAGACCCACACTGTTACCTCACTGCTAACAGGACCATGCTACTAAAAAATATTCACTGCTCACAGGATGCTGCCAATAGGATTAGGTCACTGCTAATAGGACCACGCTGCTAAGAGAATCTCACGGACCATGCTGCTAACAGTAACAGTGTTTTTATAACACTATTTTTATTTTTTATTGCTTTTCATTATTTAATGTTGTCTGTTTAAATCAGGCCTCTCTTGAAAATGAGTCCTTGTGACTCAGTGAGACTAACCTGCATAAATAAAGGTTAAAATGAACATTAGCCTACCAACAATTTGTTTTAAAGATACAATTCCATTTTACGTATCAGAGATTTCAAAAATAATTAATTTTAATGGCAACCTGAAAATTAACAACATAGAAGAAATAAAATATGATCATATTCAGAATTGTCTGTGGGATCAATAAAGTTCTTATAATATCGAGTTGTAGGTTGAGCATGGACAGCAATATATTTTCAGGGTATAATTGTAGACAGCAGTTAAATACATATTTCTGTATAAAAGAAATTAAAGCCTCTGTGGTTAAAAATGACATTTCCCCAAATCAGTTTTTCTGTGTGCGTTTAGTCCGTCCTGTTTTATTTACAGTTTCCATCTTAAAATGTTAAAAATATTACCCAAACCCAAATTCACCAAAACTTTGATTGCATATGATTTGTGAAAGTAGTTTTTCCATTTCCAGTGTGCTTTGACTAAATGAATTCATCTACAGCTAATATTTCATCATTTCAGACTTCGTTTGCTTTTAACACATTCATCTGACATCAAATAATAAAATCTCTGCCTCATGTCAGTTGATTCTTGATTGACAGCTTCCTCTGTTCCCCCCTGCTCCATCTGTTTCCTGTCCTCCATTCTCTCCTCATTGATCCCTCCATCACCTTTATTGTCTCATCTCTGGTCCCTGAGGCTGCAGCTCTGAAGCCAGGGTGGCCACCATGGAGGATTTGGGCATATTAAGGTGTGTGTGTGTTTTCTCCAGTTTGTGGATAAACTCCTCAAGCGTATTTCCAAAATGAAATGTCTCTATTGTGAAAAAGAGCAAACAGCAGCTTCTCTGTGCTGAAGACANTATCTATTCATCTTATCTCTTATCTTATCTATCATTCACAATATTTCTTATAGGCAACTTGTCTTAAATGTATTCCAAAGATTTTCTGGTGGATTTGACAGAACAATACAACTTTAAGGCCTGAAGTTGGATAAGCAGCTAAAGCTAATAATCATCAGTTTTTCCTAATTTCATTAAAACATTTGCAGAAAAATGCAAAAAACGTACCATTCCTTTTTACTGTAGGTACAAAAACCAGTGACTTTTCATTTTGCATTTATGTTTGGTCAAAGCTTCAAGGAGTTGCAGACCAAGGACCGAAGAGCTGCATGTGGGCCCAGAGCCGCAGGTTGCAGACCCCTGGCTTAACTCATCCATATTGACATTAAAAAAGCAAGGAGACAAAATGCTGCCTTGTCGCATGCAATTACTCTCATGAAAAGAAGATGATACAGATTTTCCCCACTTTACAAACTGGTGAGCATACCAGTACACTAAGGTTCTTAATAAATACTTCCTCGGGTGTTATTAGCTAAATTGTAATTGTTGTAAACGTCAGTATTTGGTGCATCAGATGTAGCATTTGTGTTTGCCATTAATCACAACATCTGAAAGCGTTACTTGACCCAAAGGGGTTTTTTTTTTTTAAATATTGAGCAACAATTTTAACTTGAAAGTAACAATCCAACAAAGATAAGTCATGTCCTCTGGACGGTTTCTTTTTTTGTTTTATCAGGAAGTTTTGTTAAGAGTTCCTTTCTGCACACCTTTGGCTATTGTTGTTCTGCTCAGTGTGGCTCTTAAATGTAAATGAGACTGAAGTACAAACTGGATTCCAAAAAAGTTGGGACACTAAACAAATTGTGAATAAAAACTGAATGCAATGATGTGGAGATGGCAAATGTCAGTATTTTATTCGTAATAGAACATAGATGACAGATCAAAAGTTTAATCTGAGTAAATGTAACATTTTAAAGGAAAAATATGTTGATTCAAAATTTCACAGTGTCAACAAATCCCAAAAAAGTTGGGACAAGTAGCAATAAGTGGCTGGAAAAAGGAAATTGAGCATATAACAAACAGCTGGAAGACCAATTAACACTAATTAGGTCAATTGACAACATGATTGGGTATAAAAAGAGCTTCTCAGAGTGTCAGTGTCTCTCAGAAGCCAAGATGGTAAGAGGATCACCAATTCCACCATTGTTGCGCAGAAAGATAGTGCAGCAATACCAGAATGGTGTTACCCAGTGTAAAATAGCAAATACTTTTAAGTTATCATCATCAACCGTGCATAACATCATCAAAAGATTCAGAGAATCTGGAACAATCGCTGTGCGTAAGGGTCAAGGCCGTAAAACTCTACTGGATGCTCGTGATCTCCGGGCCCTTAAACGTCACTGCACCTCAAACAGGAATGCCACTGTCAAGGAAATAACAGAATGGGCTCAGGAATACTTCCAGAAAGCATTGTCAGTGAACACAATCCACCGTTGCCAGCTGAAACTCTACAGTGCAAAGAGGAAGCCATTTCTAAACAAGCTCCACAAGCTCAGACGTTTGCACTGGGCCAGGGGTCATTTAAAATGGAGTGTGGCAAAATGGAAGACTGTTCTGTGTCAGATGAGTCACGATTTGAAGTTCTTTATGGAACACTGGGACGCCATGTCATCCGGACCAGAGAGGACAAGGATAGCCCAAGTTGTTATCAACGCTCCGTTCAGAAGCCTGCATCACTGATGGTATGGGGTTGCATGAGCGCTTGTGGCATGGGCAGCTTGCATGTCTGGAAAGGCACCATTAATGCAGAGAACTATGTTCAGGTTCTAGAACAACATATGCTCCATCTAGACGTCATCTCTTTCAGGGAAGACCCTGCATTTTTCAACAAGATAATGCCAGACCACATTCTGCAGCAATCACAACATCATGGCTACGTAGGAGAAGGATCCGGTACTGAAATGTCCAGCCTGCAGTCCAGATCTTTCACCTATAGAGAACATTTGGTGCATCATAAAGAGGAAGGTGCGACAAAGAAGGCCCAAGACGATTGAACAGTTAGAGGCCTGTATTAGACATGAATGGGAGAGCATTCCTATTTCTAAACTTGAGAAACTGGTCTCCTCTGTCCCCAGACGTCTGTTGAGTGTTGTAAGAAGAAGGGGGGATGCCACACAGTGGTAAAAATGGACTTGTCCCAACTTTTTTGGGATTTGTTGATGCCATGAAATTTTGAAACAACATATTTTTCCCTTAAAATGATACATTCTCTCAGTTTAAACTTTTGATCTGTGATTTGTGTTCTATTCTGAATAAAATATTAGATGTTGGCACCTCCACATCATTGCATTCAGTTTTTATTCACAATTTGTTTAGTGTCCCAACTTTTTTGGAATCCGGTTTGTAAACACTCTGTACAGATCAGGTTTAATTCAGCACAGAGCAGTTAATTAAACTCCGGAGAGTTCATTTAGTGCAAATAAGTTGAAAACAAATGTGAAGATTCTGCAGAACTAGGGAGACGAACTACAATGGAACCTAAAATAACTCATTTGTAACAAACACACTAGAATAAGCACTTTACTAAGAATAGGACTACCATGGGACATTGTATGTGCTTGTCTGGAATAGTGAGAGGAAATAGACAAGAGACCAGATGGGAAACCTGATAGATTTCATGCCGCAGTGTCTGCACTCTTTTTCCTCCTTTCTTTATGTCTATGCAGTAAATAAGCAGCTGTATCAGTCAACAAGTCAGAGAGAAATTTAGCAAACTGGACAGTTTGTTACGATGACTTGTGGTTTTCTAAGCAACGGTTTTAATTTACCAAAAACGGATGAACAAACTGATCATGAGTTTCCCTTTTGACATTTGTCCCTTTGTCCTTTTTTTATCCACAGTATTCCTACGCCCCATGACGCTTTGCGCGAAATGTGCACACGACTTCCGGTTGACCGGAAACACCGTTTGTTTACATGCGAGTAATACAGTTGAAGACAGTCCAAACTTTGTTGTTTTAGTTCATTAAAAATGTGGGAACACCACTCGTTTTGTTAAAAGAGGAGGGACAAATAAAAAGAAATTACAGATGTTACCTGATCGCGCAGACATAATTTAAAAATACATAAATAGCGAACGCGTTTGCTCCGGCCTCTCGGCTAAGGTTTGTTAGCAGCTATCTCGGCTAAAAATACCGGTCGCGTCTGAGATCTATCGTTTTAAGACAGTAAATCTTCCAAAACTCTCATTAATAAACCCTCCCCGAATAAAAAGATGTTACCTGATCGCGCAGACATAATTTAAAACTACATAAATAGCGAACGCGTTTGCTCCGGCCTCTCGGCTAAGGTTTGTTAGCAGCTATCTCGGCTAAAAATACCGGTCGCGTCTGAGATCTATCGTTTTAAGACAGTAAATCTTCCAAAACTCTCATTAATAAACCCTCCCCGAATAAAAAGATGTTACCTGATCGCGCAGACATAATTTAAAAATACATAAATAGCGAACGCGTTTGCTCCGGCCTCTCGGCTAAGGTTTATTAGCAGCTATCTCGGCTAAAAATACCGGTCGCGCCTGACATATATCATTTTAAGACAGTAAATCATCCAAAACTCTCATTAATAAACCCTCCCTGAATAAAAAGAAATTACAGATGTTACCTGATCGCGCAGACACAGCCATAGAGAAGGATGCAGGAACACTCTTTCTTTGTTTTGGGTCCGTGTTGAAAACACTGTTGTTTTAGCCAAAGATTTAGCTTGGTCCGGTTGTTGGTGCAGCCGCGAACAGCACAGCAGGTACCTGAACCCCGGTAGGACATTTCAGTAAACGTTCCGTTTAAACAAAAGCTGTGTTTGCTCCGATAAAATGAATGAAAATAACTTTCAAAAACACCCGCGATCCATACTCCGCCTATGGAATACAGGCACTTCCGGTGTCAGACAGGAAGTACAATGCACATTCGCTTCTACAGTGACACCCTCAGGAATACTGTGGATAGGTTGTGTCATAATAAGAAAAGTACTTCTTTCTTTTAGCTGTAAGGCTGTATCGAAAAATACATCTGTCAAAAGTCTGAGCATTCCTGCCATGTTTCGGATTCAGATCCCCTAACGTTGGTGGGGAAAAATGGGAGTTAGACTTTTTGGTGAGACTCTAAAAGTGGTATTCTGTGCAGTTCATCCATCCATCCATTATCTTTTACCCGCTTCTTCCCTTTTGGGTCACGAGGGTCGCCAGTGCCCATGTCCAGCAATCACTGTGCAAGAGGTGGGGTACACCCTGGACAGGTCTCCAGTCCACAGGGACACATGGAAACAAACGAGACAACCATTCACTCTCTCTCTCACACCTAAGGAAAATTTAGAGTTACCAATCAGTCTAACATGCATGTTTTTGGTCTGTGGGAGGAAACCGGAGTACCCGGAGAAAACTCCCACAAGCACGGAGAGGACATGCAAACTCCACTCAAAAAGGCCCCCGGACGAGCGACCAGCTCGCTGAAAGGCGGGATTTCTACCAACCGCACCACCGTGCTGCCCCGTATGTAAAATTGATCGAGTAAAGGTGAAGTTGGAGTAAAATTGTAGAAATTTGCATTTGTATGATGTTTTGAGGTTTGAGTTTAAAATGGTAGAAATCTGCTTTGAAAGAGGCCTCTTGTCTACTGCAGGTACTTGTGGTAACTTTAAAAAAAAAAACGTTTTATCCAGTCAACTTTAGGTGTAGCCTGATTAAAACCAGACCCTTGTCCTTCACTTCGCTTCGTACTAGGGTCTGGGACTTCTCCCATAGACAACGATCTCTCCGGTAGATTTTTGACCGGACCAATCAGAGAACAGAAGGCGGAGTTTTGTTAGTTTAGCCTGGCGAGGTCCAGGGCAGGCTAAACTATTCAGATAAATAGCTCAGAAACCACTCGGTGGATATTTTTTCTGCTACCAGTGTGTAATTATATGGCTCTAATTTACTGACTGTTGGCCTGGATGAAACATTTGAGATAAAATTCGATTTTTTATAATTTATTTTCGTAGCGCACCCGAGGCTGTTTGGAAAATGTCAAACCGAAACAATTTAAATCCAGCAGATTTGACCATTTCGTGAATTGATTTAGGAACTGTTAAGCTCAGGAACACTTCTGATATAACGTCAGCTAAGAAATATATTTTTTCTCAGCAAAGAAATAATAGTTTTTTACCTTGTTTTCATGAAAATTCCTTCGTGGCGGCAGCCATTTTAACTGACGACGTCAGTCGACGTCGTTCAAAACTCCGCCTTCTGTTCTCTGATTGGTCCGGTCAAAAATCTACCGGAGAAATCCTTGTCTATGGGAGAAGTCCCAGACCCTAGTACGAAGCGAAGTGAAGGACAAGGGTCTGGTTTTAACCAGGCTGCTTTAGGTGTAACGGAGGAGAAAAAGACAGAAAGTAGAATTGTTTTTGTCTGACTTGAGTAAATTGTTGAAAACATGACTCTAAACCGTTAAATTGTACACCTGTATGCATAAAGCCAAAGAGAGACCCAGATCTCTTCTCCAAACCATGCAGGGCATCAAGCGGGGTGGGAGACATGTTAAGGAAATGGCAGATAGAACAATCAGGAAAGGAAAGATTGAAGTGGAATTTACAAGAGGTCCATTAGATAAAAGCATAGTTGCCAAGTCCGCTTATTTCAAGCGGCATTGGGCTTGTTTTTTCCTGGAGTCGCTTTTAAATTCGGTGAGCCGCTTGTGGCGGTTTTTTGTGCTTACCATGGGTGTTGCGTCGCTTATTTGGGCTTGTTTTGTGAAATGTACTCCTGAAGTTATTTTAAAGGTATTTTTGATGTTTCTCTGCACGCTTAATAAATATGCTGGTTTGGTGCTGATGTAGCTTTATTGTTTAAACTGCACAATACACTTATCAGACGGCACGATCCTGCATTACTCCGTTCTCTGCACTTTCTATCTTCACACACGAACCCGCATGCCTACGTCACGCTCTCTCTCGCGGTGCGTTCACTGACACTCTGTAATATACATGCACGAACACTGCTGTATACATTACAGTATTGTGACATCATTTTTGAACTTAGCATATAGTGACACCACATATATATCTTGTATCATTCAACTATGTTCGTTTTTAGCAAACAAAATGATAAATTAATGAAAATTACTTTCAAAGTGAGTTTAAAATTAAAAACCGTGTATCTTCACGGGACATCCGACTACACGCGAATGCAACATTGTTCTTTATTCTTTGTCTCTGTTCTTTATTCTTTGTCTAGACAAGACAACGCTAATGTGAGCTCTAAGTGGGGTAAATATGGAAAAAAATATAATAAAGATTGGGAGAAAGAGCGTGCTCTTCAAGACTGGATCCGACCACAGATGGGAGAAAAATGCAAAATGTATTTTTATTTTTTAGACTGAATACGTTCTTTTATGTATAATTTTGCTAGATATATGTAATGCCATAATAAATATGTTTATACTGTTTAAAACTGCCTTTTTTTACACAATGGGATGGGTTGCCAGCTGGGCTTTTTTTGGGCTTTTTTTGAAAGAGCAAGCCGCTTGTTTGTGCTTGTTTTGAAGGAGCTGATCGCTTCTTTTGGTCTGGAGATCTGGCAACCCTGGATAAAAGGTGTGAGGTCAGAGGCAGCAGCCAGAAAAAAATGCCACGGCTGTTGGAATCTCCCCTGCAGTAGGTCAGTCCTCGGCCGCTTGAACTGACCCTGAAGATCCAGCACTGAGTTGGGAGTTTGTCTGCACTGCTCCTACGTTGGATTGGGGAAGGATTAGCTGGTCATGGGAGGACCTCAACGTCGTGCAGACAGTCCATAGATTTATGTGCCTTGGAGTGGTGATGTCTTGTTGATGGACTAACCGGGTCCTCTCTCAGAAGGGGGTAAGACATGCGTCAGAGTCCCCAGAATCTTTACCAGGGGGATCCGAAACCCCACCCTAAAGTTTCTGACAGTACTAGGAGGCGGTGCCAGATGTGCACACAACGGTAAATGGACTGTACAAACTGGATTCCAAAAAAGTTGGGACACTAAAAAAAATTGTGAATAAAAACTGAATGCAATGATGTGGAGATGGCAAAAGTCAATATTTTATTCGTAATAGAACATAGATGACAGATCAAAAGTTTAATCTGAGTAAATGTAACATTTTAAAGGAAAAATTGTTGATTCAAAATTTCACAGTGTCAACAAATCCCAAAAAAGTTGGGACAAGTAGCAATAAGTGGCTGGAAAAAGGAAATTGAGCATATAACGAACAGCTGGAAGACCAATTAACACTAATTAGGTCAATTGACAACATGATTGGGTATAAAAAGAGCTTCTCAGAGTGTCGGTGTCTCTCAGAAGCCAAGATGGTAAGAGGATCACCAATTCCACCTATTGTTGCGCAGAAAGATAGTGCAGCAATACCAGAAAGGTGTTACCCAGAAAGGTGTTACCCAGTGTAAAATAGCAAAGACTTTTAAGTTATCATCATCAACCGTGCATAACATCATCAAAAGATTCAGAGAATCTAGAACAATCGCTGTGCATGTGTGTACTGAAATGGCCAGTCTGCAGTCCAGATCTTTTCATTAATGCTGAACATGATGCACTATACACCATCAGTCTGTACTCTCCAGTTTTGGTTTCACTTCAAAAGCAATAATCTCTGCTCTGGCGTTAAGGGCAGCTTAATGACGATGGGTTTTTTGTTTGTTTGTTTGTTTTACCCTTTACCCAGGTAGTCTCATTGAGCCACAATAACTCATTTTCAAGAGAGACCTGTTAGGGAGCAGATGGTGGGGGTTAAGGGCTTTGCTCAGGTGCTCTTGGTTAAATCCTGTCTCCCGTCTCTACTCCCTATCATCACTAATATCATCCACTCTTCCCTAACCTCTGGCATTGTTCCCACAGCCTTCAAATCGGCTGCCATCACCCCCATCATCAAGAAACCAGGTCTTGACTTCACCAACTCCAACAATCTTCGTCCGATCTCCAATCTGCCCTTCATCTCCAAGATTCTTGAAAAAACTGTTGCTAGTCAACTTCTCTCACCTGTCCAACAGCAACATTTATGAAGAGTTTCAATCTGGATTTCTCCCCCACCATAGCACCGAAACAGCCCTAGTAAAAATTACTAACAACTTCTTCTTGCTGCTGACTCAGGTCTTCTGTCCATCCTCATTCTTCTGGATCTAAGTTCTGCCTTCGACACCATCTGTCATTCTATCCTCCTCAACAGACTAACCTCCATTGGCATCTCAGGTACCCTGTTAGACTGGTTCACCTCCTATCTCTCTGACCGCACTCAATTCATTCAGCTTAAATCCTTCCGTTCCCAGTCTTCCCCTGTCTCCACAGGTGTCCCACCAAGGCTCTGTCCTCGGACCCCTCCTCTTCATCATTTACCTCCTTCCTCTAGGTCACATCTTCCGCAAATATGGTGTCCGTTTCCACTGTTATGCTGATGACACACAGCTCTACTTGTCATCAAAACCAAACTCCACCTACCCACCCTCCATCCTCATCGACTGTCTCAATGAGCTAAATCACTGGTTTTTTGTATTTCCTTCAACTAAACAGCAACAAAACGGAAATCATTCTTGTTGGTACCAAAAACTCTATTTCAAAATCAGAACATCTTCTCGTCCCCCTTAACAACGCTCTGCTATCCCCCTCCCCTCAGGTCAAGAGTCTCGGTGTCCTCCTCAACACCACTCTCTCCTTCACTTCACACATCAACAATATTACTCAGTCTGCCATTTCCACCTCCGTAATATTAACCGTCTCCGTCCTTCTCTCACGCCCCGCTCCACAGCCATCCTGGTGCACATCCTTGTGACTTCCCGTATCGACTACTGCAACTCCCTTCTCTACGGCCTCCCCAACAAATCTCTCCACAAGCTACAGATGGTCCAGAACTCAGCTGCCCGTGTCATCACTCAAACCTCCTACTATAACCACATCACTCCTGTCCTGCAGCAGCTCCACTGGCTCCCGGTTAAATCACACATCATCTTCAAAATTCTACTTCTCACGTTCAAATCTATCCACAACCTTGCCCCTCCTTATCTATCTGACCTCCTACAAATCTCCATCCCATCACGCTCTCTCAGATCCTCCTCTTCACTACATCTCCATGTACCCTCTGCCCGCCTCTCCACCATGGGGAGCAGGGCCTTCACCTGCTCTGCCCCTCACCTCTGGAACGCTCTACCGCCAGACCTTCGAAACACCACCTCCCTTTCTCTGTTCAAGACAGCCCTGAAAACACATCTCTTTAGACTAGCTTATCATTAACTTTACTAAATGTATTTTTATTATTTTTTATTTTATAATCTTTATGTATTTTGTATTTCAAATTGTCTCTGATAATGTTTGAACTGTATTTGTTTGTGTCCTTGGGTGTCCTGAAAGGTGCTTTTAAATAAAATTATTTTTATTTTTATTATTGTTATATCAGGGGCCCAGAGTGGGGTGAATGAGGGTGGAGGCAGGTGTGGGTGTTTCACCTTTTTCCACCCTCATTTCTTGATGTTGGTACCGGGTTTTGAACCGGATCTTCTGATCACCGGCCCACCGTCTCTAACCACTGCGCCACCACTCCCCCAGTGACAGTTAATGACGTGATGATGGTGAACCCGTATTCTGGCTGAAACCAATCAAGTCACTCTGTACTGTAAGTGTATATAAGTGCTATGTGTTGTCAGCATTGTATGTTCCCATAATATGACGAAATTGGTTGTCTGTTATTTAACCCATTGCACCTGAGATACACCCAAGTGGAGCAGTGGGCAGCTACGTAAGTGCCTGGGAGCAATTGGGGACTAGGTGTCTTGCTCAGAGAAACCATGACCTGTAGGAATGCCTGGAAGTCAAACCGTGACTTTCTTGTCCCAAGTCAGCTGCCATACCTTTACACCATCTCGGTGTGAGGTGTGGTGTTCGTACAGTACCTGTGTCCAGACAACTTCACATACTCGTTGGTTTGATTTCATATTTGTGCATATGATTGATCAGTAACGACAAAATTACCTGATGAGCCATCTAAGCATCAACTAAGCATCTAAGACAAAACTAGATGTTGGTGCCAAGGCAGAGGTGATTTTTGAGGTCATTGTTTATTCTTGAGATTAATCACAACGCTCTTAGCCAGTGTTGCTAATGGTCATTTTTTGGTTCCAGGACAACCTTTGCCCTGGTTTTCCAGGTGTTTATTCCACATGTGTTTATCAATGGCACACATCACCAACCAGAACAGAACCTGATGTCCTTGTTCTGCAATGACGTGGGCTTTCATAAATGATGACGCATCACTGAACCAAAGAAGATGGAGAGGAACTCCATAGCGCTGACGTTATGCACTTCGCCCAAAATATGTTAGGCATTCCCCTTTGCAAGTCCCGTGGCTGACTGGGTGCACATAGCTGTCATCACTATGTCCCAACTTTGAGCCCTCACATTGGCCCAGCCTTGGCTGGTCCACTTTGGCCCCAGGTGTCTCCTCACACCTTTGGTTCATCACACTGAGATGATGTGGCGTCTCATATCCATTTGAAGGGATTTGTGAAAGGTTGCTTTAATTAGACTGATTTGTTTCTAAAAATCTGAACCTCAGCTCAGTTGTGCCCCAGTTATCTGTGCATTCTGGGAAACTCCTTACTTC